>SJYC01144120.1:0-19359 GCA_006408675.1 Madoqua kirkii
ACCTAAGGCAGTTAATTTTCTATGAAACTCTTTAGTTTATTCTTTCTCAAGTTTCTAACTTAGAAAAGCAAAAACTGAATGTGTGCCAAAATTTTACTCCTGAAAACATTTTTGAGTGAAAATATATTAATAATTTTGAAAATCCAGAAGTACAAACTTTGTGTGGAAGAAATATAAAAGGAAATAGCAGAATTAGCTAATCCTTAACATTTCTATCAGGAATGCTATATTAAATTTTCAGTTTACATTTCCTATATATGTTATGGGTTTTGATCCTATAAGACATAGCAGTGAGGTAGGATCTACCTTAATGGAAAATTGCCCTCATGCAATAGTAACACCCTTTGAGTTTTGTCTTTTACCCTGAAAAAGAATTGTTTTCTTTCTTAATGCAGACTGATTTCTTCCAACCCCTACTTCTTTCCTGTTAAGTCACCAAAGAGCATGTGTAGATGAAAGCACTGTGCTTTAATGTTAACAGACTGTCCTAATGTAGCAAGGAGAATCTGTAAGCAAAGAGCAAAGCACTACATGTTAGATTACCTGTGAAACCTTCATGTCTTACTCTTTAATTCCAGTCACATGATATTCCTTTAAAGTAAAAAGATGTTGGAGTCACGGTGTTTAAATATTTATGATCTCCTGGAAGATATTTACACAGATACACTTTTACAGATGAATCCATATATGGGCTTGTTCAAAAATACAGACGGTTTCATAACTGTAAGAAAAGATTTTTAGAAGTAATAAATGACATCTTATTGTTTTCTAATATTTATTATAGAGTTAAAGATTTCAAATATCTACTGTCTCCTAAATGTCAGAAACAAGACAAGGATACCAGGTCTCACGATTATTTTCCACCTTTGTGTGTGAGGTCTGAGCCAATCCAGTAAAACAAAACATAAAAGGTACATATATTAGAAACAAATGGATGGCCCTGGATGGATGCCAGCATTGTAAGACGTTATAACTTACGCTTTGAACAAGAGAATAAACTGAAAAATTATTATGACTGATTAAGTCCTTAGGCATTTATGCCAAATCAGCGTGTAAAAGTCAGTAGTATTTCTGCATGGTCTAGCTGGTCTAGCAGTGACCCGCTGAAAACAAATGACACAAAAATGGTGCTCACAGAGAAAACCGCATAGTGACCAGGAATGAAGAGGTTAAAAAGGCAAGACTGTGTTAAGCAAGCTGTATAGTTTTACTAAAGATAAAGGAGACTTATAAGTAAAGAATTCAGTATGGTCCTAATCCACATCCTAATGACATTTTTCACAAATGCTGGGAAGATTTTTTTTTTAATCATCTAGAAGAGAAACTATTTGAAAGTAGTCAAAAAGTCTTTTGGGGAAACTTTCCATGCTAGAAATAAATATAATATAAAACTATAGTAATTTAATATGTACAGCACAGAAGTACATTCCTATTTGTACCAAAAACCCACATTCAACCGTGTTTGTAGCGGCAATGTGCTGTGAGTCAGTTTGTGGACTGCTGCTGCTGCTGCTGCTAAATCACTTCAGTCGAGTCCTACTCTGCGACCCCACAGGCGGCAGCCCACCAGGCTCCTCCGTCCCTAGGATTCTCCAGGCAACAGAACTGGAGTGGGTTGCTCGTGCCTCTTAGCAATATTAAATCTTCTGATCCACGAACATGGATCTCTCCATTTATTTAGGTCTTTTTAAACTTTTTTCAACAATGTTTTTTAGTTTTCAGTGTACATACATGTATGTATTTTGTTTAAATAACTTCGTATATTGTAAGAGGTTTTTTGGTAATTTTTTAAGGATTTTTTGCATACTGTATAAGATTATGTCATCTGCAAACAGAGATAGTTTTACTTCTCCCCTCTCCAATCTAGATGCCTGTTATTTATTTTTCTTACCTAATTATCCTGCCTGGAACTGCCAGTTCTCTGTTGAACAAAAGTAATGAGAGTAAACATCCTTGTCTTGTTTCTGATTTTGGGAAGAAGCATCCAGATTTGTTCTGAATTTAATCAGTCTCTTCCCATCTATCTCTGAGATTTTCCTGTTTCTCCTCGGCTTCGGTTTAGCCATGTCCAGGGAGTCTCGGTTGTTTCCCAGTTTCCTTTCATCACAACCTCTGTTGTTTTTGAGAGTACCCTCAGTCTTCAACTCTTCCACACTGTAGTAAATGAAGTCAGTTCCTTGAAGAAGAAGCTGGATGCTGTGTTATGCTTGCTTCTCCCTTCAGGAAAAATATCTGATCCAGGGCTCTGGAGTTGAGGGTGAAAACAATGGAACGCCTCTGTGTTTCTGAGTGTCCTTTGCTCTAGATGTGAGTGCCCGCCCGTGTGGAGGAAGCAGTCGCCTCAGCCCTTCTTGGGTTGCCTTTGAGGCCCCAGTGTTCTCACCGGCCACTGCACCTGAGGTAGAGCCTCCATCTCAGAACCGGGAGTGAGCAGGGAGCTCGTACCTCTCAGCGGTGATCACCGGGAGTTTAGCCTGAGTAACAGGGAGCCGGGAGCAGGTGGAGGACGCGGACACCTGCCCTGTGTGGGCAGAGGCGCCCAGCTCGAGGCTGGGGAGAGGGCGCGCCCTTGCTCTCGGTTCTTTCCGGCTGGTGTGGGGTGTCCGTGTCACCAAGCAGGGAGGACAGGAGTGCGTCTCACTTCCGATCCATCAAGCTTCGCTGTTCTTACTGAATTTTAGCAGACTTTCTTAGGTAAATGTTTCTTCCTTTGTTTTATCTCCTTGGAACCATTTCCAGAGACTTAATTTTAAAAAGCAGTTTCTGTCAGTTTCACTGGTGCACCAGTCCACAGCACTGTTTACTCTGTCATGCAGGAAGTCCCTCAGCCACGGAGTCGTTAGCACTCCTGGGCAGCCAGTTCCTATTTTCTCTACTCTATCCATGTTAGATGGAGCAGGAAACGGCATCCACTCCAGTGCTCTTGCCTGGAGAATCCCATGGACAGAGGAGCCTGGCAGGCTGCAGTCCATGGGGTTGCAAGAGTCAGACACAACTTAGAAACTAAACCATACATGTTAGAAGATTTTGAAGCTAGTTTCAATAGTAACTTGATATGGACTGTAACTTTGAAGATAAAGTTGTTAGAAAAGATATTTTAAGGTATATTCCAAAGAGAGAGAAGTTTTACTAGAGTTATCTATTATTCATTATCCTATCATTATCATATAGTATTGACTGTTTATTTTTCTTCTAAATACAAGTATCTTTAGGTTGAAATGGTCTTAACTGTTTTCTTTACAGGGGCACATGGAAGGAGAGGTGTGGGGCTTGGCCACACACCCTTACCTGCCCATCTGTGCTACTGTGAGCGATGATAAGACCTTGAGGATATGGGATCTTTCTCCCAGCCATTGCATGCTGGCCGTCCGGAAACTCAGAAAAGGTAAGTGCCTCGCAGACTTGAGCATGGATTTGATTGTCACAATTTTATAGCCCTCACAAATGTAAGAAAACTATACTAAATATATAAAAAATACTTTAAATATTTATTCTGTATCTGCTTGCTCATAATGGTATATAAAGAAAATTAATTATACCCAGTCTCTGCTTTATGGGGCCTTCTCTGCTCATGCCTGTCCTGAGTCAGTTTTCCATATCATTTTGGAAACAAGAATATAGGAAGGAAACAGAAACTAAGCTCTCTGCCCTTTCTGACTATAGATTATATGTGATTTAGAATCAGAAACTAAGCCTTAGCTAAAAAGGGGGTAGCAGAGTTGAGAAGAGGATATTTGATTTCATTTTGTTTTATTGTTATTTTTGGCTGTGTTGCACAGCATGTGGGATCTTAGGGAGCAGGGATCCCCTGACCAGGGGTCAAGCCTGGAGCCTCTGCATTGGAAACGTGGACTCTGACCGCTGGACTGCCAGGGAAATTCCTAGAGACAGTATTTTAGAATGAACAGAATTGAGCACATTTGTAGGATATCCTGTCAGTATAAAACAGCAAGAGCTCAGTTGTTGGGGCAAGATTCTTACTGTCAGGCTAGATGAGGCTCAGATTTCTTGGGAAAGTGGTAGAGAATATTATTTGTAGTATGAGGATTTTTTAGGAGGAGCTCTAGCTGAAAGAGTTGGGAATTGTGACTAAGAAGTATGATAGAGCACACACATAAAGGAGAGAATTACTTAGCAATGTAAGAACCAGGTTGAAATTAGGTAACTTGTTAGAATTCATTCAGCTGACCTATCTTTCCCTCCTGTTGACTTAAAAGAGCCAGCCAGCTCTCTCTTTCTAGTGCTCCTCTCCTGTGTGCCTAACTGAACGTCTGAAGCTAATCCCAGTCTGTGGCGCCCTAGAGCTCCGGTCGCTGTCCTTTCCCTACCCCTTTTTCTGTTAATTAGTGATCTCTAGCATTTTCATTCTCTGGTGGGTGGGTGTGTGTGTGTGTGTGTGTATGTGGTTTTATGCATGAACTTTCAATGTGAACAGTTACAGTTAGAGTCTAAAACCACAATCACATCTTTGTGCATAGAAAACCAATGTCAAAAAATTCTTTCCTTCCCAAGTCTATTGGATGTCCTGACCAGTCAAATTCAGAACACACTTACCTATCAGATTTTATTTCTTTTTTAAAATTGAGATATAATTGACACAGAACTTTACCTTGGTTTCAGGTGTACAGCATATTGATCCAATATTTGTAAATATTGTGAAATAATCACCATAACATTACTACACATACTTAAAAATTTTTATTGCGATGGGCACTTTCAAGACCTTTTTTCTCAGAAACTTCCAGATATGCAATGCAGTATTACTAACTAGTCACCATGCTGTCCATGACACCTCCATGACTGACTTTCTTTATAGCTGGAAGTTTACACCGTTTGACTCCCTCTACCCGTTTTACCCAGTCCCTCCACCCCCACCACTGGCAACCCAGTCTGTTCTCTGTATCTTTGAGGTTTTTTCCTTGATTGCATGTATGAGTGGGATGTAGTTTTTGTCCTTCTGTGTCTGATTTATTCACCTAGCATAATGTCCTCTGGGTCCATCCATGCTGTTGCGAGTGGCAAGAGTTCATTCTTTTTACTGACTGAGTAGTGCTCGTGTGTGTAAGTGTCCACATGTGCACGTATATACATACAGACATACCTGTACCACAGTTCCACAGTTTCTTTATCCTTTAACCACTCATGGCTCAGATGGTAAAGCGTCTGCCTGCAATACGGGAGACCCAGGTTCGATCCCTGGGTTGGGAAGATCTCCTGGAGAAGGAAGTGGCAGCCCACTCCAGTACTCTTGCCTAGAAGATTCCATGGATGAGGAGCCTGGTAGGCTGTACAGTCTGTGGGGTCGCAGAGTCGGGCACGACTGAGCAGCCTCGCTTCTTTCACTGTAGTGCGTTCCTGGGCGCCTAAGTTGTTTCTGTGTCTTGGTCATTGTGAGAATGCTGCAGTGAATTAGGGGTTTCATATCTTTTGAGGTAGTGTCTTTGTTTTCTTTAGATAAATACCCACGAGTGTAATTCCCGGATCATATGATGTTCTACTTTTAGTTTTTCTGAGGATCTCTGTTTTTTTAAACCTCCCTTCAAGTGGACGTTATCATCTCACGCAGTTAGTGCACTTAGATTTATCTATGCATGTGCATGCCTTTGTTCACCTTTTTTTCTTGTATCTCAAACATTTTCTTTGGTCATTTTCTTCTAAAATACAGTTTCAGAATTTCCATAATGAAAATTTGTTGGAAATTCTCTCATCGTCCTCTGAATGAACCAGTAGTGTATAAGAGCAGGGTGGTGGGAATGGCTATTATAACAGAAATACTCTCACTGATGCTGCAGTTCTTTAAAAGCAGATCAGTGTTACTCAGTTTTTCACTGTTGTTTCTAAGTTTTGGTTGGCATTGTAGCACCACTCAGGGTGAACTGTTACCGCTGCCCTGCCCTTGGTATACTGCTAGTCTGAACAGGTTTTGATTTTTTTTACTCTCATTCTTGAATGCTAATTTAACTGCTTCCAGAGTTCTGGACTCAGAGTTATTATTTCAGTGGTTTTCATTGTTCTCTTTTACATTTTCTGTAGTTTTGAGGTTTAATACCATTGTGCATGTATGTGCTCTGCTATTTAGGATTTGTTGTGTCTTCTGAGTCTTTGGATGTATGTCACGTATTAGACCACAAAAGTTGCCTGCCAGTACTACTGGCTCTTTCTAGAAATGGGTCTTTGTATTAGGTTGTTAGAAGAGTCACAGTACTGTATTTTTGTTCTTAAATATTCTTCTATAATAATTTTTATTTTTACTTCATTAATTCAAGAGAAAAACAAGTGGATTTTCATAACTTTAAAGAGACATGTGGTTTTATGCTGATTGACTTAATTATAACAAAATACTGATATCATAATGGTTTAAATATTATAAAACACAGTTATTTCTTTTAAACTTTCAGTAAGCAAATACTATTTTCTTCAGAAAATGAATATGTAAATATTATGATCCTGAGACTTAACATTATAGTTAATATAAACTAGAATTTTGCCAACTAATTCAGTTTTATGGTAACTAGTTATAAAAATAACCAGAAGTATAAATATGCAACATGAATTAATGTCTGTATTCTTAATATCTGTAAAAAAATACTTGCCAGCCTTTGCAATTTTCTGTATAGGGATATATTGGGATGTCCTATTTAAATCTTGTATCTGTGACTTTAGCTTTTAATATAATCAAACCTGAATGTTTTTCCACTACCCCCAGCCCATCCCACCACCTCTTTGTAACTGCTCTCTGTTCTCTGTATCAGTTCATGTACCTTTTGGCCATTTGTATATCTTCTTTAGGAAAATATCAGTTCAGTATTTGTTCATTTTTAAACCAATGTGGGTTTTTTGCTATTGAGTTTTATGAGTTCTTTATTCATTTTGGATGTGTAACCCTTTATCTGATATATGATTTGCAGTTGTTTTTCCCATTCAGTAGGTTGCTGTTTCGTTTTGTTGCTGATTTTCTTTCCTGTGCAGAAGCTTTATAATTTGATGTCATCTCACTTATTTATTTTGTTGTTGTTGGTTTTGGTTTTGTTGTCAGGATCAAAAAAATTATTTCCAAGATCTATGTCAAGGAGCTTACCACCACCTAAGTTTTCCTCTAAGAATTCTTTGGTTTCATACCTTATACTTCAAGTCTTCAGTCCTTATAGAGTTAATTTTTGTTTGTGTGTAAGATAGTGATCCAGTGTCATTCTTTTGCGTGTGGCCACCCTAGTTTCCAGGACAGTTTATTGAAGAGGCCCTCCTTTCTCCACTGCACATTCTTGACTTCTTTGGTAAATTAACTGACCATATGTACATGAGTTTATTTCTGGGCTCTATTCTTTTCCGTTATTGTGTGTGTCTGTTTCTGTGCAAATATCATGCTGTTTTGATTACTGTAGCTTAGTAATATAGTTTGAAATCAGAGAGTGAGGTCTTCAATTTTGTTGTTCTTTCTCAAGATTGCTTTGGCTTTGGAGTATTTTGTAGTACCATCCAATTTTAAGATGATTAGTTCTACATCTGACAAATGCCAGTGGAATTTTTATAGGGAGCATATTGAATCTTTAGATTGCTTTGGGTAGTGTGGACATTTTTACTAATGAGCATGGATTGTCCCTTGTCTGGTGATAAACGTTCTAAAGTTCTGTGGAATCTGTGAGTTCAATTCTGTGCCTTGTAGGCCCTCAGCCTCTTTCTCATCCAGTGTAGTTTGTTTCAAAATAACAATTCATCATCATACATATTTTTTTTGCATATGTCAAACCAGACTGTCAACTAGTTATTTTATCTCTTATAGCAAAATTGCCTCATAATCAGTTAATTATGTGGTGAATATGTTTATGGCAAAATGTCTATGACAAAGTAGCTTACAGCAAAAATACTTGATACAATCAGATATAATAGTGAGAAGAGTGACTCCCACCTGCACTTCTTGATTTCTAGACCCGTGGCTTCTGACTTGGAGGTAGACAGCACCATATAGTGATCAGTGCTTTAAAGCATATACTGCATCCTGTAACACACAGCCCTGCTCTCTCAGGACACTGCTTGCAAAAGATTCTATAAATCAGTTTTCAGTAAGCCATCCCATCATTTTGTTAGTAGCCCTCTGTGAAAAGATGAGGGTATGTGATAAAACCAGCTAATTCCGTAGGTATGAGCCTAACGCTGCTCTTCTTCACTATGAAAGAGTGAGGGTTTGGAATTTGGTGATGGTGGATCAGGCGTCCTGGCCATGGATAGTGGTGCTAGCAGAAGCTCTGTGGATAGGGAAGGTGACTCCGAAAGTCCTGTCTGTTCCACTGAGGATGACTCTGTCCTCTCCGTAATGGAAGAGGCTCAGTGTAATCGGCTTGCCACCAGATGCCAGGCTAGTTTCCCTGAAGAGTGGCGCCTTATCAGAGGTTCAGGAGGTCTCTACTGTTAGCAGACTGGGCAGCACCAAGACCAGCCTTGGTAAAGAAAAGTCTCTGTTTTGAACTCAAGCATGGACTTTGCCCTTGCCACCTTTCACCCACAAGCAGGTGCTAGCTGGCTAGGAAAAGAATCTCCCTGATATCCATAAAACATATTATTTTGTCCATCTGATTATTGAGAGCTTCCTCTGCAATAGGCACATGTATTGGACTTCAGTTTGGACACAAAAATCTCCACAGCCTATGTATGCCCTTTCTGAGAGTTTTACCCACACGTTTATCTTCTAGATTTCCTTTCCTCTCATTGTCCAATCCTGTTTCTTCCAGTTCCTGTTTATTCAAATAGTGAACAGTTGCTAATGAATCAGTGTAAATCTGTCTGTGTAGTCATCTCTCACTACAGAAGCGATAAGCCAGGTGCACTGCTTGAAGAGCTGCCCACTGGGGAGTTTCACTACAGTCCTTCTGGGTCTCCGGTAGTGTGGCTGTGATGCTTCAGTTCAGTTCAGTCACTCAGTTGTGTCTGACTCTCTGCAACCTCATGAACTGCAGCACACCAGGCCTCCCTGTCTATCACCAACTCCCGGAGATCACCCAGACTCAATATCCATCGAGTGGGTGATGCCATCCAGCCATCTCATCCTCTGTCGTCCCCTTCTCCTCCTGCCCCCAATCCCTCCCAGGATCAGGATCTTTTCCAGTGAGTCAACTCTTTGCATGAGGTGGCCAAAGTATTGGAGTTTCAGCTTTAGCATCAGTCCTTCCAGTGAACACCCAGGACTGTCTCCTTTAGGATGGACTGGTTGGGTCTCCTTGCGGTCCATGGGACTCTCAAGAGTCTTCTCTAACAACACAGTTGAAAAGCATCAATTCTTCAGTGCTCAGCTTTCTTCATAGTCCAACTCACACATCCATACATGGCTACTGGAAAAACTATAGCCTTGACTACACGGACCTTTGTTGACAAGGTAATGTCTCTGCTTTTGAATATGCTGCCTAGGTTGGTCATAACTTTCCTTTCAAGGAGTAAGCGTCTTTTAATTTCATGGTTGCAGTCACCATCTGCAATGATTATAGAGCCCCCCAAAATAAAGTCTGCCACTGTTTCCACTGTGTCCCCATCTATTTCCCATGAAGTGATGGGACCCGATGCCATGATCTTTGTTTTCTGAAGCCAACTTTTTCACTCTCCTCTTTCAGTTTCATCAAGACTAACATATCGTGTAGGAACATCTGAAAATCTGGCTCAGTGTTTTTATTCTTCACTCAGGTGGTCATAATGAACCCCTGTGAGGCCATGAGTACAGACTGAGAGAGAGAAGAGACGTTGCAGTAGGATTTATTGCTGAAGGATTCTGAGCCCCCTGTTCATCCAGATTGCTTCTGACTTCCAGGTCTTGCCAAGCCTGGCTTTTTTGATTCTGTGTCAAGTTGATGAAAGATTGCTATCTGCACACCCAGTCAGTAACTTGCTGGTCATGTCATTTTCAGTTCATAAAAGGAAGCTCAGGACACAGTTACCTGACATCCCATAGTTAGGCATTTATTTACTGTCTAGTGAGACTTGGTAGCAATCCAGAAGCTGTGTCTCAAAAGGAAAATAGTTACCTATAAAGGAGGACGTGGAATTTCTCCCATCTGAACTAGGTTCCTTTGGGACCTTTCCAGAGGCACCGCAGACTCTTTGAAGGTTATTAAATCTGCTTAAGATCAGCTTGCCTTTTCTAGTGCTGGCCCCACTGGAAGCTTATAAGCGACCTGATACACAGGTGGGGCAGCTCACTCAGATGTGCTGTGTGTTGCTTCCTGAAAGGCCTCCCAAGCGCTTTGCTCCTTGTGTTTGTGGTAGGTGATTGCAGGTGTAGCAGTTTGTCTTTCACGGTGGAGGGAATGGCTTGACAGCCTCCAAGATCACTGGATCCCCAGAAACATCACTGAGGTGACAGAGTTCCTGTATCTTTGTGGAAATTATCTGCCACTCTCCTAGTTCACTTGTGTCCTACTAAGACATCTAAAGTACTTGTTGCTTCCTGCTCCCCAGATCCGTTCAACACAATGTCATCAATGTAGTGGACCACTGAGATGTTTTATGGAGTGTCAAGATGATAAGGATCTCTGTGGACTCTATTATGGCAAAGAACAGGAGAGTTGAAATAGCCCTGAGGCAAGGATTTGAAGGTGTCCACAGATGCAAGCCAGGTAAAAGCAAACTGCTTCTAGTGGGCTTTACAATTGGTACGGAGATAAAAGGGCATATTGGCCAGGGAAGTAGCTGCTTGTAAAATGCTAGGAACTGTTAATTTGTTCTAGTAAAGATCTGGAATAGTAGCTTCAGTTGAAATCATCTCCTGATTAAATTTATTATCCAGAGTAATTAGCTAAATTCATCTTACTTCAGCATAGGCCAAACAAGCAATGACGATATGAGAGGAACTATTATTCCTGCATATTTCATGTCCTAGGCAATATCACTGATTGCAGTTCCCAGGCTTGCGGTTTTGTTTCCGTTTATTGTCTTAGTAGACAGAGAAGTTTCCATGGGTTTTCATTTCGTTCTTCCTTACCCCTTGGGTCCACAGACCCAGAGTAGAGCATTCTACAAGTTGCCAAGTGTATCTGTTCCACTTCAGGAATTGGATGGGGCCCACTGTGATTTGAAATTGGACTTAGAATCCATCTATCACGTGATCCCCTTAAGGCCCCACTTTGACTGCTTGTACACCAGCAGCATTTTGTGCTCTTAAGAACTAGTGTCGCTGCGGAGCCCGTGTCTAGTAATTCCTAGAAGTTTGGGTCTTTCCTTTTCTTCAGTTCACAGTCATTCTCCTAAGTGGCCACAGAACCTTGGAGGAAGGTTTATGTTACACACCTGCATGCCTGTGACTGTGCTTCATAGTTCTTCCTCACTGGGACTTGGCCTTCCCTTCAGTGAAGGGGCTCTGAGTATATGAATTTGCTTAGGTCTGAAAAGTTGTTGGGAGTCTGACTCTCCACTGTGATGATTTAAGTCGGGTGTTTTGGCCAACAGGTCTAGAGTTTTTCCTATTATGTAGATCAAATACTAATCTAGTAACTTATTTATTTCAGTCCTGGAGACCCTGTGATTAATTAACCACCAACAGAAATCTCCACAAGCTAAAATATTGTGATTAGTAGTACATCCCTCTTGCCCTTTTTGGTGAAAGAACGTACCTTGTTTTTGTTGATTAAGCACTGCTACTTAGCATGTGCTTCTCCAGGAGTGTCTTTTTCATCAGGGAGCCTGTGGTGACATTTCCACTTCCTGACCTCTAAGCGGGGGACCCAGAGCTTCTTAGTGATGCAGATGCTGCCCCTAATGTATCTCTCAATTCTTTCGTGAAGAGACTAGTTTCTGGACTTCTTCAGGGGACTTGTAATTGATGGGAGGGTATGCTGGTTGCATGTGAAAGATCTCCGGTATTCTTACCTCCCTGGGGTTCGGGATTCCTTCCTCTGTGTCAGAAGTGAGCCCATGCATCCAGTCCAGCCCACTTGCTGAGTTTGTGAACCAGGCTTTATCAGAACAGCCATGCCCGTTTCTTCAGGTGTCATCTCGGTGTGCTGTTGCACTGCAGTGGCAGAGTTCAGTAGCTGTGACAGAGCTGATGCGGTCTGCAAAGCTGAAAATATTTATTCTCTGGTCCTTTAAGAAGTTTGCCAAACTTTGCCTTAGAGCATGCTGAGATTTGATCCAAGTTAGGGGTCTAGTGACAGCAAAGGAATGACGGTGATGATTTTTCAGGAGGTTAAACATCCCCTGCAAGCATCTGTTTCAAAAGGTGAGGAAGCTCTCTGCACTGGCCAGTGAAACTCCAAACAACTTAGAAGATCAAGACTCAGTTTTGTCAAAGTCCAGCCAGGAGCTCCCAGTCCGCGGTGAAGAGTTCTTTTCCCAATCAGTGCCCTCAGTTTCACGCAAGAAAACTTGGCAAGTCTGTGAATTCAGTTGACTTGTAAATTTTCGGCAGTACCAGCCCCGTCAGAAATTCGTTCAGGCTTGTCACGGAAGCTCTCTCTACTCAGACCATGACTCGCGCTGAGAGTTTAGAGGACCTGGGCTTGTTACTTCATTCTGTTAACTCTGTGTGCATTCAGTGTAATCTTGTGTGCAGTGCAGAGCTCGTGGGTATCAGCACTGCTGGCATGGTGAAGGGCAGCAGCTTCTTGGACTCCCCAGGCACTTACTGCAGTGGATACTTCAGTCAGCCACAGGGCACAGCTCAGTTCGTTGCTATGCCCGTGCACACCCTGGATGGCTCGCATCCCATTTCCCATTGGCAGGGACCCAGCACTACGCTGAAGCCCAAAGGCATGACTGAACCAACTCCACAGATCTTGTCTTTAACAAGATGCCTCCTTTGACCACTTTAGTACTGCTCTGTATCAATCACAGACGGAAACCACCCCAGTGATTTGAACAGGGAAGTTTTAATATGGAGTGTTAGCTAATGAAAGGTGATTTAACTACTAAAAGATGTAAAAGAGGATTCTAAGGGCAAGTGGCAGCTGCTTTCTGCAGCTACAACGGTGATCAAGGGATGAATTAAAGGGTGGGCCCTCCCCTCTTCCCCTGGGGCAGAGATTCAGAGCTCTTTGGGAAAGGTGTGGGTGCCTCAGGAGCACACTGCCTGCCGTAGAGAAGAAGCTTACCCGTGGGCTGATCTGGGTCTGCTGCTGTGAAGGCAGAGAAGCCCCCTGCCCCAGCTCCTGTCCCCTCCTCTTCCCTCTTCCTTGGCCTTCCCTCCAGCACCCTCTGCCGGCAAAGGAAAGACATCTGCAGGGTTCCGCCCCAGCCATCAGTGCGTGCACACTCGTCCTCAGTTGTCTCTGCGACCCCGTGGGCTGTAGTCCACCAGCCTACTCTTGTCCACGGGGTTCTCCAGGGAAGAATGCTGGGGTGGGGGGCGGTTGCCGTGCTCTCTCCTCCAGCGGAGCCTCCCAACCCAGGGATCAGACCCATATCTCCTCTGTTTCATTGCAAGCAGATTGTTTACCCACTGAGCCACCTGGGAAGCCCCCAGTAATCAGAGAGCAGGAAAAATAAGGGCGGATTAGGAGCTGAGAGGCAGAAAATGAGGAGCAGTCCTTCTCATGGCCGTAACTGCTGCCTCTTTCAGGTGTGATCTCTCTCTGCCCTGTATTCTCCCTTGACCTCCAGAGAAGTAGTAATATAACAGAATGCCTTGTCTTCATTTGAATTTCTCACAGGCATTCTTAGGGGCACAAAACCAAACACTCACACCTCCCCTAGTGTTTCCTATCTCAGCAAATAACATCATCATTCAAACAAAAGACATAGCCTCTGCTTTTCTCTCTTTTTTCCTGCTTTACTCCCAGTTGGTCAAGGTCCTGCCATCTCTTTCTTCAAAAGGTATACAATCCTACCATTTTCCACTGCTGCTGCTCTGCTTCAGGTCACCATCATCTCTTGACTCTTAAATATCAGAAATCACATCCTGGATGTCTAATGTATGCTTGATAAAAGTGACTGCTCATTCTCAATTCATTCTATAACTTTTCAGTCTGTAACAGCTGTACCTTATCTGTCCCATTCCAGAGTTTATGCAAGACATCAAAAGCCTTAGGGCTGTGAGTATGCCTGCTGCGTCCTTTGCTGTTGGGTTAAGCCCAGTTTTTGTGTTTGCCAGTTCTGCATTAACCCTTATTTTTTTTAATTAATAATATTAATATTATGATTTCTTCATGTATAGTTTTGAAATGTATATAAATCTTCCTGGCTTAAACTAATAATTGCCTATTGTCAGTTTTTTTAATTTGAAATCATTTTTATAAAGATGACCTTATTTCTTAAATGTCTTATTTGTTGGATAGAAACTGCAAAGGTAGCAAATTCCCCTAACAGAAACAGCAAAATTTCTACATATATTATATCACTGGCTTTTTATGTTAGTTAAAATCTCTCATCCTTTTCATCAGCTTAGTTTCTTTCAAGGTCACTATCAGTACTCACTTTTCCTACATTCAGAAAAGGAATGTTTGTCTTAATGCTTGGAATTCTTTACCATTGTTCTCAATAAAAAACTTTATTATCTGTCTTTATTTATAATATTGATTTGAAGCTATAATTAATATAGGACTCCTCCTCTGTGAAATCAAAGTTTTCTTAAGCATATACTTTTTTTAATAGAGGAAAATCCCGATACCTGCTTTCTTTGTTTTCTAGGTGGGAGGTGTTGCTGTTTTTCTCCTGATGGTAAAGCTTTAGCTGTAGGTCTCAATGATGGAAGTTTCTTAATGGCAAATGCAGATACCCTAGAAGACCTTGTATCCTTTCACCACAGAAAAGATGCTATTTCAGATATTCGATTTTCACCAGGTAAGATCTCATTGAAATCATATTTGATTATTGAGTATGATAATGACTGTGTCAATGTGTGAGTTTTTATTTACTGTCATTTTATCTCAGAGCTTTAGTTTTTCACTAGAAGAGGCAGCATAGTGAGCGGAGAGCCTGTGTTTAGACCAGCGGCAGGATGCTTGGCTCAGGGCCAGCTCTGTCACTAAAGCTTCTGTGTGACTCTTGGGCCAAGGCGCTTCTTTCAGCTTCCCTCTCCCCATTTGTAACATAAGAGGGTTAGATAGCTGTTTTCATTATATTCCTAATGCTTTTGAAATTACATTAATTTTGCTTTATCAGTTTCCATGTATTCATTACTAATGACAAAACCTACTATAGAATTACTAATGTTAAGGCAAAATTTATTTATGTTAGCTTACTTATATTTCTTCATAAATTTAAAGTTTTGTTCAATGCAAAGAATATCAAAATTACTTTGTGTATAATTTTTGACATTTTATTTCCATCACACTACCTCACTACATTAAAATTTTATTTCATTGTGTTAATTATACATGAAAAATATTACCATTAATTGCTTGACTCATCTGTCTTTTTATAACATGCAAAACAGCTAAAGTTCCTCAAAAAATTAAGAAAATTATCTCTAGAGATGTGTATAAGAGACAGCCGGTATTCTTACCTCCCTGGGGTTCGGGATGTTCAATGCAAAGAATATCAAAATTACTTTGTGTATAATTTTTGACATTTTATTTCCATCACACTACCTCACTACATTAAAATTTTATTTCATTGTGTTAATTATACATGAAAAATATTACCATTAATTGCTTGACTCATCTGTCTTTTTATAACATGCAAAACAGCTAAAGTTCCTCAAAAAATTAAGAAAATTATCTCTAGTTGTACAGTATAAAAAATGTTTCTAACTGTAGAAATTTTCAGGCAAATGTTTCTATTATAGGTTCTGGGAAATTCCTTGCTGTGGCATCGCACGATAGCTTTATAGATATATACAATGTCACGAGCAGTAAGCGAGTAGGAGTGTGCAAAGGCGCTACCAGCTACATAACCCATGTCGACTGGGATATTAGAGGTAAGACTTTCAGTAGCTTACTATTTGATAAAGTTTCATTTGATTTAGTACAGCTACTTGAAAGAGACAGATAATCAGACAGATGAATTCAAAAGCACTGTGAAAAACAAACATTATTCTCAAAATGATTTTCACTACTTTATTTCATATCTAAAGATGAATGCTGGGAGTTTAGACTTTTCAATACCTCGTCTAATATAATTCACATGATAGTACAGTAAGTGATAGATTCTTAATTTGTAAAGTAATTTAAATATTATTGTTTTTTAGCCATTTGTCCTGGTTTTTGCCAGATAAGTTTGATATAAATAGTCACTGAAATTTTAGGAAACAGTTCTGCTAATCGGCTCTGTTAATTCTAAGGGCAGCGTTTGCCCTTTTCCTCTGTGTTCTGGCTGAGCTCTGTGTGGGCTCTCAGCTCCCTAATCAGGGACGCAGCCCAGGCCGCAGCCGTGAAGGCCAGAGTCCTGGCCCTAGACCACCAGGGGACTCCTAATCTTAATGTGATTTCCCAGCGTTCAATAAAATACACTCCCTAAAATTATCATAGTTGTTTAACATACAGGATTTAATTAATATCTTTGTTTTTTAGCAGAATGTGTGGCATGTATCAGTGTTAATAATTTGGATAAAGGTTAATATTTTAAATGCTCCATTTTGAGGGGTTGATGTTTCAGATAGTCACCTCTGTAAATATGGTATTGTAAATTAGTTTTTCCAAATACCATTAAAATATATATTTTAAAAGTTCAGTTCAGTCACTCAGTCGTGTCCGACCTTGTGACCCCATGAACTGCAGCATGCCAGGCCTCCCTGTCCATCATCAGCTCCTGGAGTCCACCTGAACCCATGTCCATTGAGTCAGTGATGCCATCCAGCCATCTCATCCTCTGTCATCCTCTTCTCCTCCTGCCCTCAATCTTTCCCAGCATCAGGGTGTTTTCAAATGAGTCAGCTCTTCACATCAGGTGGCCAAAGTATTGGAATTTCAGGTTCAGCATCAGTCCTTCCAATGAATATTCAGGACTGATTTCCTTAAGGATGGATAGGTTGGATCTTCTTGCAGTCCAAGGGACTCTCAAGAGTCTTCTTCAGCACCACAGTTCAAAAGCATCAATTCTTTGACGCTCAGCTTTCTTTATGGTCCAACTCTCACAGCCTTGACTAGACGGACCTTTGTTAACAAAGTAATATCTCTGCTTTTCAATATACTATCTAGGTTGGTCATAACTTTCCTTCCAAAGAGTAAGTGTCTTCTAATTTCATGACTGCAGTCACCATTTGCAGTGATTTTGGAGCCCAGAAAAATAAAGTCAGCCACTGTTTCCACTGTCTATCCATCTATTTCCCATGAAGTGATGGGACCGGATGCCATGATCTTCGTTTTCTGAATGTTTAGCTTTAAGCCAACTTTTTCACCCTCCTCTTTCACTTTCATCAAGAGGCTCTTTAGTTCTTCTTCACTTTCTGCCATAAAGGTGGTGAAATCTGCATATCTAAGGTTATTGATATTTCTCCCGGCAATCTTTATTCCAGCTTGTGCTTCCTCCAGCCCAGTGTTTCTCATGATGTACTCTGCATATAAGTTAAGTAAGCAGGGTGACAATATACAGCCTTGACGTACTCCTTTTCCTATTTTAAAAGATACTTCAAATTTAATTTCTAGGATTTTTATATGCATAATGACAGAAATAGCTTATTCACACACACGTGCATGCTCACTCAGTTGTGTCAGACTTTTTGCAACCCCATGGACTGCAGCCTACCAGGCGCCACTGTCCGTGGGATTTTCCAGGCAAGAATACTGGAGTGGGTTGCCACTTCCTCCTCCAGGGCATCTTCCCCACACAGGGACTGAACGCATATCTCTTTACGTCTCCTGCATGGCAGGCAGATTCTTTACTGCTGAGCCACCTGAGAAGGACACACACACACACACACACAAATTAAGCCATTCAGGAATTTAATTACTTTATTATATATTAATTACTTTATTATGGTTGACTGCAAAGGAAAATGGTTTTATGTTAAGGCTAAATTTTTCCCAAAAAAGTTAAACATCATACTAACTGTGTATGTATTTATATTTTATATGTGTGTATATTTTTTAATTTTTTTAAGGAAAGCTTTTACAGGTCAACACTGGTGCTAAAGAACAATTATTCTTTGAAGCTCCCAGAGGGAAAAAACAAACCATTCCCAGTGGAGAGGTAGGAAGATAGTAGTGCTTGTAATGTTGATGTGACTAATAGTGGTTAGAAAGCAGATGCCTGTCTGGGTACAGGAAAATGTGCTCTGTTAAGAAAAAGAATGAATTGCTTACTTGTATGGCTAGCTCTTCTCTAATTACTTTCCTTAAAAAACAAGAAGCATGCAGTAGCAGGTGAAAGGCATGCCGTCTAAGATTGGATTACTGCATCTCTGTCAGATCTTTCGGAAACCATGTACCTAAGATGCTTATTGGCAAATTTCTATTTAAGGAAAAAAGAAAAAGAAAAAAAATGTGTGTGGTTTTGTGACTGACATCATTAGCAGAACTTTTTGACATGGCCAAGGAAGAGAAACTAAATTTAATTTGAAAATGGCTTGGTAAGGAGAGGGATTGTAAGTCAAATCTTACTTTCCAATAATGATTAATTGGAAAACATGCTTATAAAGTACTAGTAGAAATTTAGACATGAAATGAAAGAATCCGTTTCTGATATTCTAAGAGCGGAAAAAGTCCTATTTATTAATATTGTCACTGTATGTTCAGCATCTAGAATACACAGTGGATAAATAAATCTTGAATGATGTTATGTTAAAATTTTTCTGCAGGAACTAGTGGACTTGGCAAGCTACAAAACCAGAACAGCTAATAATTTGTTTCACTTTTTATTAAACTTTTAATTTTACTTGTGAGATCTATAATTAATTACAAAGAAGAATATTCAGTTTTTGTTGTTAATGGTTTAGAGTGAGAGATTATAGAGCAGTCTTTTTCTGTTTTAGGCGGAAAGAATTGGCTGGGCATCATGGACAAGTGTGCTTGGTTCATGCTGCGAGGGGATTTGGCCAGTAACTGGGGACATCATGGATGTAACTGCCTCTTGCCTCACCAGTGACAAAACAGTCCTAGCTACTGGGGATGATTTGGGATTTGTGAAGTTATTTAGATATCCTGCTAAAGTATGTGTTTTTCTTTAATTCTCCTAATGATCATAACTATAAAAATGGTAAGATAATGCCTTTTCATAGCATTTCACTGTTGTAATATGAATATCACATATGGAATACATAATGTTGTAATATGAAAGGTTCATAATTTATTTCCTGTTCTTGACATCATGTGTATAGCTTTTATCTAGAAGTAGTATTATAATTTATGATCCCCTATCTTAAGTTATATATTATACTGTATGGTTTCTGAGTATTGAGTAGTATAAATATTCCTTTTAGAAGAATCATTCTTTTAGTCCTAATATTAAATAATTTTAGTATTCTTTTGATAAAATATATATCATTAACACTAAATACAAATTCTT
>SJYC01144122.1:0-51260 GCA_006408675.1 Madoqua kirkii
TTTTGGTCTTTGTAGTATTTTAAAGTATTGATTTTTTTCCTTATAAAACACTGAACTAGTTTTGCTGAGAAAGAATTAGAAAATGAAAGAGAACAAATCCTAAAAAGGAGTTGCATTTGAAGATACAATATGTGAGTGTTGTTGTAAGGGTCTTCCTTATAATCAGTGTTTTCACAGGTGACTTTTCATAAACGCCTGTACTCTAATAGTTTTAGTTTTTCCTTAAATTTCAAAGACTTGTAAAAACAGTAATCACACATATTTATCAGTGAAAACTTTTCCAGTTGATAGCAAACCTGTTAGTTTCATGTCATACTTAGTATATTCATTAATTTCAAAACATCAACATAGGGCAATAATGATATTTACATGTTTAATAAAATTATATTTGCAAGAAAGGACTGTTTGGGGTCATTTGATAGCTGCCTGTAGTAAATAAAAGTGTCTACAGACAGTTTCTGAAACAGGACAGTATGGAAAAGCCTCGTCTGTTTTGGAAGTGGAAAAGGCAACAGCAGGGACATGCTGACAGATAAGGTGAACAAGTAAGTTTGGGAGAGATTGTTCAGAGCTTCAGATGTTAGGGGCTCCTTAGCTAATTTGGCAGATAGCAGGAATTCACTCTGTTTTAAGCAGGAGGTGATGTGTGCAAAGATATGAGTCTGGAGTGTGATGTGACTTCTTTAAAAGGCCCTCATAATCTTACGCTGTTTTAACAGAAGCAAAGCATCAGACCTAGCATCAGACCTGGAATAGCTTCTTCGGGACTAAGCTCTGCATTTTAAAGGGACATTGACAACTTACAGTGAACTAGAAAGAAACACAGGATAAAGGAAAGTTGGGTGGCCACTTCACATAAAGAAAATTCATCATTTTTGGAATCACTAGTTTCCCCCAAAAAAGAAAACTAAATGGAGATAAAATTGCCTTTTGACAAGCAGTTGTTCATGCAGGATTTAGTAAATGCCCACTTGTCATCAGGGTTGTGAAGGGATGTTCTAGACATGTAAGAGAATTCTGGTGTCATTGGGAGGCGGGATGAGATGAACAGCTATGATCCTTCCAGTTCTGTTCAGCCATCGTGTTGCTATGGGGGATGTTTTTATGGTTGCCTCCTTGGTTGGAATAGTCTCAAATGCCACGTGGTCTCAAGACTCCCCGTGCATGCTTGGTTACACTGGCTGACTGGGAATCCCTCTGGGGTCAGAGGAGGGGGAGCTTCGGTTCCTTAGACAGTCCTTAATAGCAGTGCAGTGCTACCAACCTTTTAAGTTAATAAGCATTAAATAAGCTTAAGTATTTTGTTTGAAATTCGGTTTGCACGGTGGAAAATAAGAGTGGCAAGCTATACACAACATAGAACATGTTGAATTCTTTTCCGCTTCATCTTTTTTCTTCTGATTTCCCTGCCATTAATGGGATAATTTAAGCCTTTTTCTATATACAGCAATAAATAAAAACAGTAGGCCTTTACCATACACCATATAGTCTATCTGCATTAAATGTGTGTAAGTATTTTATTACAGGACATATTTTACCACTATTTTAAATTCAGATTTGTGTTGTAATCTTTTCCCCTTTTTATCTGCTGCTGGAAAGAGGCTCCAGGTAACCCTCTCTCTTTGTTCTAGTCTATAAGGCCTGATTTTGTCTTTTTATTATCTTTGATATTTACCATTAATGAGCTGTGTTACTTGGTGTTCTTTACCTCTGTTCACAGCTTTCCATGTTTTTCTCCTTTGAAATCAGTATCCCTGAAATGACTATATCTTAATAATTGGATTTATACCTGGTGGGTTACAGTCCATGGAGTCACAAAAGTTGGACATGACTTTTTCACTTTAATAATTGGATTCATAATATATAAATAACTGCCTGACTAAAACTTTATCCATTTGATTTGTATAACTTTCCAGGTTGTATAATTTTAAGCAATAATACATCCTATATAAATTACCTTTACAAAAATTAAAATATGCTTAATTGTTATCCAGGATTTAGAGATAAAAATTATGTACTTATTAAAAGCTGTCAGACAATAACAGTGAATAAAGATCAAGAACTTAGAGGAGAAGGCAAGGCTGCTCCCATTCTTTAAAATGATTTTAGCAGAAATATTTTAAAATACTAAATAATATAAAGTTAATTCTATTGATTACTTATAGGCATTTTAAAAGTATATGAAAAAGGTTTGGAATCAAAAATTTTTGTGATAATTTGAAAAGTCCTTCATATAGTGTTGCAAGTGCAAAACTTTTATGTCACCCATCATGGTTATATACCTCGACATGCTGCCTCACATGCATATGGAAATACACATATATATTACATGTTCAAAACATGACACTTTCTTTACTTTTTATAGGTGTGTACCTTGAAAATCACTTTGAAAATGCAAATATATTGTTTTGCCTTTAATTTTGTGAATTTATTCAGAAATGTTAGCGTTTTCTAGACTGGAAAGTTAACTTGTATCATTTTCAGATTTAGTTGTTGCTCAATTAATATTAAAATTTGAAAGGTGAGGTGATATATGATTGATTTAGATTGTTCAGCTTATTAAACATTTGAATAATGACTATCTGAGTTTAAACTAAATGATGTGAGTTTAAAAAAAAACAATAAAAAGGCTTTTTTTAGGGAAGAGTTGCCACATTTAAATAGCTGAAAATGGGAGCTCCATATACCTAATGACACATTATAAATAGATTCTGAACTTAGTGGTGGAAACAGAGGGAGAGGAATAGATTTGAGAGCTACTGTGTAAGTTTGCAAAATATGAAGTAAATAGTGAAAATGAGGGAAGAGGAGCTGGAGGAAAGAGTCGCCATAAAATGTCTCGTGTGCCTCACTGACAGTGCGGCATAAACACACTGGGAACTTCAGAGGAGAAGAGAATGGGCACGGAGGACCGGGCAATGCGCACACGTTTGAACTCAGATGTGATTGACATCGCCAGCAGCAGGGGAAGTGGATAGACATATTCTCAGAATTCAAGAAGAACATACTGAGTACTTGCCATGGGCAAGATACTGAGATAGCTACCTTAGAGCAGTGATCTAGGCTGTTGTTGATAACGCACCCCATCGAGAAGCTTTTGAGTTTGTAAAACTAACGTTTGTGTATTTTTATCACCAGTCTGTTCTTGTGCTGTTGTATTAGTTACATCTGTGGAACGTACATCAAAGAAATTAAAAGTGAATAGAAGTCTGACATTTTCTTTCTGCCTTGCTGCCTTAGAAGATGCCAAGATACAGAGGGTGGAGTCTAGTGAGAAGCACAGGTTGGGTCACTCTTGGGGTGGAATGTCGGACACTGCCCTCTGGAGGGCTGCGAGGAGCTGGGTGAGGGTGCCGGGTGACGCTTCCCCTCCTGTCTCCCGCTTCTCTGCTCCAGGCCTCCGGTAAGCAGGGCCCCACCGCAGCCAGAAAAGCTCCAGACCAACAACGTTGGCAAGAAAAAGAGGCCCATAGAGGTGAGGACAGTCCACGCCCCGGTGCTAACTTGTACCTTAGAGTGTGTCCAGGGTTTACTCTGTTTCCTTTCTGTAGAACACTCAAATCTACCATTATTCTTTATGGAAATAAGTGTATTGAGTATTCTTTTTTGTTCAGTTGTAAAAATTGATTGCTTAACTGTCGAGTCTGAGCTTGGATTGACATCCTCTGTTCCCTTTTTTTTTTGTCTTTTAGTTTTCTATGAATAATACCCTGAATTGAACCATATCTCAAAGAACTTCTAAGTGTAAATGTATGGAATAATCTATGGCTTATAGAAGCATAGTGACCTTAGTGTCCTGTACTTAGTAGTTTGAACTTATAAGTTAAAAAAGATTTAATATTTATACGAAATCAGGAACTTTTACCCCATGAGATATTCACTGTAGAGTTTAATAATGGCCCCACTTCCAAGCAAAGAAACTTTCCACAATAATTGAGCAAAAGAGAAGAGTTCTCCCACATTTCATAATTTCATAATCCCAGTATCAGCAGTAACAAACAGACTACTGGGTGTGTGCTAGTCGCTCGGTCATGTTTGACTCTTTGCAAGCCCACCAACTGTAGCCCGCCAGACTTCTCTGTTTTTGGAATTCTCCAGGCAAGAATACTGGCTTGAATTCCCTTCTCCAGAGGATCTTCCCAACCCAGGGATCAAACCCTGGTCTCCTGTATCGCAGGCAGATTCTTTACTATTTGAGCTACAGGGAAGTCCCTAAGCAGACTGCTCAGTGAGGTCAAAAGCAAGGTGTAAAGCTGTGGCAGGGTGATAGTTGTACTTCCTGCCCCACTCAGCCTCCCACGGTCAAAGAAAATGGGCACTTGGAGTAGCAGAGTTATCTTTAGCACGAGTTACCGGAGACGGCATGCTTAGTATATGAAGCTGATAAACTATTTGGATCCTTGGAATCATATCACTTGGACCTAATTTATCCTCAGTTATATGTACAGATCAAATATTTTTGACTAACAGTTAACACAAATTGAAATATTTTTCTTTTGGACACAAAGTATCTCAGTGTTCAACACACAAAATCTGAAGAACTCAAATTCTTGGAGTCAGATGACAGTGTGCTTCCCTTTTCATTTTTATAGATTTACGTAGAAAAGGATGGGACGTGTGTTTCAGCTGCTCAAAAAAGCTTAAATAGAGAGGCGCATCTAGCTTAGTTGTGTGCTTGAAATTTATAAATCAAAAATGCATCCTCCACTTTGACTGAAGACCATCAGTACTATATCCAACAAAGGACGGTGCACATGGAGACGTGAGCAGATGCATAATGATGTTATCATTGTTTTAGGACCTTGTGCTGGAGCTTGTGTTTGGCTATCGAGGCCGAGACTGCAGGAATAATGTTCATTATTTAAATGATGGTGATGATATAATTTATCACACTGCATCTGTTGGAATTCTTCACAATGTTGCTACAGGTAGGAAACCCTAATTCTCTATTCCCCTCTTTTTAAAGTTGAGAATTTTTTATTTAGCATCTTAAAACTCGATTAAACATATAAATAATTAAAATACATGAATCTGGAATATGAATATTTCATACTGTAGCACTTCCTAGTAATATTTTAGGGAATTTACAGTCTTGAGGAGAGTATGACACAGCAGAAAAGGACTTCATAATGCAGACTGCTTATAGATCTCAATCAGAAGCGAAGGGTGCCTGTGTGTTGAAAGCATGTTTCACAGCAGAAACATTGGTAACTTTTTCCTGTTTCCCCGCAAGTGGTTGTCTCTGATAGTGACTGGAAGGAACGTGCTGGGTGAGTGAGTGCTAGGGACTGGCGGTGGAGTGGCAGTGTTCATGCTGAGCGCTTGGAAAGCCAAAAGGTTAACTGAGAAAGCTGCTTGCCTGTGACTTGACTGATAATACCTGTTAGATCCAAGAGATGGGAGAATATCTCTTGACGTCTGTCTAACTGACTGTATCTGAAAAAGTCCTCTAAGCGTCAGTTGATGACCAAGGGTGTGACCATCCTGCTAGTAATACTCTGTATTAGTTTTGAACTGCTTTATTACATAAAGTTATAAATTTCATAAAGTCAGAAAGTTGTTCATTTGCTCAGTCGTGTCCGACTTTGTGAGCCTCCATGGACTGCAGCACGCCAGTCTTTCCTGTCCTTCACCATCTCCTGAGACTTGCTCAAACTCATGTCCATTGAATCAGTGATGCCATCCAACAAATTCATCCTCTGTCGTCCCCTTCTCCTGCCTTCGATCTTTCCCAGGATCAGGGTCTTTTCAAACGAGTCAGCTCTTTGCATCAGGTGGCCAAAGTATTGGAGTTTCAGCCTCAGCATCAGTCCTTCCACTGAATTTTCAGGACTGATCTCCTTTAGGATGGACTGCTTTGACCTCCTTGCAGTCCGAGGGACTCTCAAGAGTCTTCTGCAACATCACAGTTCAAAAGCATCAATTATTCGGCACTCAGCTTTCTTTACGGTCCAACTCTCACATCCATACATGACCACTGGAAAAACCATGGCCTTGACTAGATGGACCTTTGTCAGCAAAGTGATGTCTCTGCTTTTTAACATGCTGTCTAGGTTGGTCATAACTTTCCTTCTAAGAAGCAAGCATCTTTTAATTTCATGGCTGCAGTTGCCACCTGCAGTGATTTTGAGCCCAACAAAATAGTCTGTCACTGTTTGTATTGAAGATCCAGTTTATCTAGTACAAACATTTCTGGCTTTTTTCCCTCTGGTAGCTTCACTCTAATTAGGTAGAATGGATTATGTGAGTCATAATCCCCTACCCCTGGTCAGTATTAATCATTAACATGGTATATCTATTTTAGTTTCCTTAAGACAAAGATTCATCAAGATTACATAAACCAATGGTGATTTTCTATTCAATACTTTAGGTCATTTCAAAATACCTCTTATTAATAGAAAATCCTCTCTGAGGCTTCACTTATCCTTCACAGAGAATATAGGAGAAAAGGACGCCACACAAGGATGGACGTGTGAATGCATCTCCATATTGGCACATGTCATTTGCTTCAGTTTCCTGGGTTTAGTTACTGGGCTTCCCCATGATGGAGTGTAGAGAGCGGGGTGGAGGGGTGACTAAGCCTCAGTCCCGAGGCCTCTCTCTTCTGCGGGTACAGTGCTGTGTGCATAGCCCAAGAAGTCTGGTCTGACAGCGGGCGGACTGGTTTAGTCAGCAGCGCATAGAATTATTTGTTTGTTCCTTTAACTGAACTCAGCCCTGAGAAATATGAAGCACATTTTACTTTGAGAAGAAGTTCAAAAGTAATGTTAGATATATTAAATGTTATTTTAAAATGGTTTTGTTTTGCTCTTTGGAGGACCTAGTGTCGACGGCGCCCTGTGGCCTGGGCCCAGTCTGCCAGCCTGGCCTCGTCCCCACCTCTCCGTTTGCCTTGCAGGAGCCTCCCTTCCTTGCCTCCTGCACAGTCAGCCTGCCAGGGCCTCTCCACTGTCGCTGCTACAAGATGAATCAGATTACTTCTTTGATCAGAATTCTTTCAGTACCTCCCCCACTGACTACAGCATAAATATAAAATTTAATAATAGGCTTGTTTTCAAAATCCTCTGTAATCTAGTTCAAACTTGCCTGTCCAACGATATTTCTCACTTTTCTTTTTTGTTACCCTGTATTTCAGCCAGACGAGCCATCTGTATGCATACCCATGGCTTCCCTGCCTTTGTATCTTTGCTTCAAGTTTCCTCTTCCTGAAACGCCTGCCCCAGCCACATTGAAAGTTCCAGAATCTGTTGTGTCAGTTCACGAGTGCCATCTGTTCCTAAGAAGAACAGATCGCTGCGTATTTCCGTAGTGCTTGGGTCTTTCACTCTCTTGTGGCGCTTGATGTCTCCAGCCTGGTTTTCATGGGTTATGCCTTTCAGGGTTCGCTGCGTTAAGGATTTGTCAGTCACGTTTATGTCCTTAGGATGAAGTATATATACTGTGCTCAAAAAATACATGTTAAATAAGCAAGGAAGTTAAACAGAGCAGTTTATTACTCTGAGTAAAGTGCTTTTGACTATTTCACATTAAAGTTTTCAAATTTAATTTTCAAATTCTTTTTTTTATAGGGACTCAGAGTTTTTATCAGGAACATAATGATGATATTCTGTGCCTCACTGTAAATCAGCACCCCAAATTTATCAACATAGTGGCAACTGGCCAAGTAGGTATGTTTCTATATTTTAAAAAGAAATAGTATTAAGTAGTTGTCTTCTTCAAATTAATTCAGTATCGTAGGGAGAAAAGAGTGAAACACTTTTGTGTATTGTTTGAAATGCATTTGTGCATTTGTGCACATCCAGTTTTACCATACTGTTTGCTTCCAGGTACTTTTTTTTTCACTTTGCTTATCTGTATTGGTTCAGACAGTTCAGAATGAAGAGCATTGTATTTTATGGTGGCTGAAATAGTTGGACGTAATCGTTTGGTAGAAATTTCTGAGCAGCAGAAAGCTTTAATTTAATAGCATGTGAAGCAGGAGGGAAGAGTCTGAGGTGGGAGTGGTAAGAAAGAGGAGCTGAGAAGTGACTGATGGGCGGGCAGAGCCTCTGCCTCCGGGGACACCCTGGAGAGCGAGAAGCCACCGTGCTGTGGTGAGCCTTTCGCCCTCTCCTTTGGCGGTGATCGGATTTGCCAACTGGTTTTGAAATCCCCCATCTTGCTATTTTCTTTCAACTCTAGAAAATTTTGACAAAAGTCATAACTCCACAAGCGAAATGAGGAGCGGGTGGCAGGTCTCCTTAGGACAGATCCACCAGCAGCTGCCCGCGGTGACTGCGGTGCAGCAGGTGCTCCGCGAGACCTGCACGGCCCTTGTGTAGTGTGTAAAATGGTCAGCGTCCTTGGGCTTATTGGTTCCAGTGAGCCTCAACGGCTAAGGCGACTTTCCAGGCATTGTTTTCTTCTTGAATAAGGTACTTCAGGCTTTAATATGATCAGTTAGAAACTGGTGCTCTGTCATCTATTAGTTCTACAGCTGTGCCACAAAGACCCTTGTAATCTTCCTTTCTGTAAAAATTTTCTCCTTTTAAAAAGAAAGGTCAGTTCTTAACCTGCACATACACAATATTCTAAGCTTTGAATTTGTTAGTTATATTTTATTGATGTATAGTTGATACATGACGTGTTGGATTCTGATGTACAGCAGGGTAGTTCAGTTCTTTTCTGCTGCGGCTTATCACAGGATATTGAATATAGTTCCCTGTGGTACATAGTAAGACCTTGTTGTTTATCTGTCTTATATGTAGTAGTTTGTGTCTGCTAACCCCAGACTCCCAGTTCCTCCCTCCCCCATGTCCTCCCTCCTTTGGTAGCCATTGATTTGTTTTCTATGTCTGTGAGTCTGTTTCTGTTTTATTAGTAAGCTAGTTTGAGTCGTATTTTAGATTCCGCATACATGTGATGCCATATGGAGTCTGTCTTTGCTCTTTCTGACCTGCTCCCTCAGTGTGGTGCTCTCTGTGTCTGTCCGCGCTGCTGCAGATGCATTGGTGCATTCTTTTCTAAGGCTGAGTATGTTTCCATTGTGTATTTATGTACCACGGCTTCTTTAACCATTTATCTGCTGATGGACATTTACATTGCTTCCATGTCTTGGCTCTTATAAATAGTGCTCTATGAAATTAGATGCATGTATCTTTTCAGAGCAGAGTTTTCTCTGGATATATGCCCAGGAGTGGGATCTCCAGATCATATAGCACCTCTGTTCTTGGTTTCTTGAGGAATTGCATGCTGTTCTCCATAGTGGCTACACCAATTTACATTCCTAGCAGCACTGTCCTCTGGAGGAGGAAATGGCAGCCCACTCCAGTATTCTTGCCTGGAGCATCCCATGGACGGAGGAGTCTTGTGGGCTCCAGTCCACGGGGTCCCAGAGTCAGACACGACTGAGGGACTGACACACGCGTGCGTTCTAGCAGTGCAGAAAGGCTCTCTTTTCTCCACTCCCTCGAAGCGAATGGCAGACTTTCTGCAGACAGCCATGCTGACCTCTTTCAAGTGATTGGTTTGCATTTCTCTAACAATTTGTGATATTGAACAGTGTGTCTTCTTTGGAGAAATGTCTGTTTAGGTCTTCTTCCGATTTTTGATTGGGTTGTTTGTTTTTTGTCATTCAGTTCTATGAGCTGTTTGTATATTTTGGAAATTAAGCCCTGTTGGTCAAATTATTTGCAGATATTTTCTTCCAGTCTGTAGGTTGTCTTTTCATTTTATTTATGGTTTCCTTTGCTATGCAAAAGCTCCTAAGTTTCCTTGGGTCCCATCTGTTTATTTTTGCCTTTATTTCTATTGTCTTTGTAAATTGACCTGAAAACCACTGGAGAACGGTTCCTTTGCGCTGTTTTACTTGTTCCAATCCATGTTTCTCTGACTTTATGAATTTAGGAGAAACAATTATCTTTGTGGGCATGAAGGAATGTTTTTATATGTAAGTGTTCCTAACCTCTCCTTAGGAAGCTCTGTTGTAAAATGCTTCCTCATGTAGAACAGAAATCTGTTTCTCTTTCATTGTGATTCACCAGTCCTCATTTTGGGGCACCTAGAATATTTAGACCTGTGATGGTGAGGTCTTTATCTGTACTCTTTATTTGCCCCAGGCCCAAGATATTCCAGGATAAGCCTGTTTTCCAAAACCAAACCCTCGGTTTTAAACCGTTCTTTACGTGACATAGTTTCAAGTACCGTCATCATTTAGCTGTCGTCGGAGCACGCTCAGATCTGAAAGTGGTGTGTCCTGACTGGCCTCCTCAGCAAAGGCGAGTACTTTACTGCCTTCTCTCATATTCCAGGTCAGGACACACCACATCCACATTATCAGTACGTCCTTGAAACAGTAACTTCATAGGCTTCCCAGGTGGCGCTAGTGGTGAAGAACCCGCCTGCCGGTGCAGGAGACGTGAGACCTGGGTTCAGCCCCCGGCTCGGGAAGACCCCCTGGAGAAGGAACGGCAGCCCCTCCAGGATCCTCACCTTGGGAACCCCACGGACAGAGGAGCCTGGCGGGCTGCAGTCCGTGGGGTCACACAGGGCTGGACCCAGCTGAGGCACAGAGGGGCGTAAAGCTCTGACACAGAGGGAGCAGCCCTCTCTCTGACAAAGGCTCTGAAGTTTCCTGCTTCCTTTCTTGCTGAAGATTAGTGACTCTGAAATTTTTATTAATGAGTATTTTTACTGTAAATTACAGTGAATTTCATATTTTCTTTTGGGGCAACTTTTTACTCAGAAAATGTTTAGTTAAAAGAATAAGAAAGGGGTTAGTTTGTGGCCTGAATTAAGAGCCTTCCTTTCCTTGAGTTACAAGCCAACTTTTACCATCATTTCTTTCAGATGATTTAGATCTGATTCTTCCCTTCAGGTAGAGCTACATAAAAGCCCGAAGGATCCATTAGCAGGGCATTTGTAAACCAAAATAAAGTCATATCAATTTTAAACCAGATCAGTACTATTTTAAACATTTTTATAGTTTCATGTAAGTCACTAAAGAAAATGCCGATCTAAAGTTCAAAAGGTCATATGCATATAGTACTGATATGCATATATAATTGAAATTAGTGGCTTCACTTACAGTATACTCAATTTTACATAATTTTATTTATGACACAGTTATTTAAATTATTTAAAATTATCTTACGATAGTTGAGTTTTTATAAATTTTACATATAGTGTTTATGCTGTTTCTGGATCATTGTTTTTCTGCTACTTTTCCATTATAGGTGATTCGGCAGACATGTCAGGTAAGGAAATCTATCACTTTCTGTTTTACTCATATTGTTAAGTAGTGATGGCCTACATTTTTATAGAGTAATAAGATAGCTGAACTATTTTGGGTTTTTTAAAAGTCAAGAATACATCATTTTAATGTCATGATACTGAGCCCAATCTACAGTAATTTTTTTTAACTGATATATTTTGACTTTCTTAGTGTGGTCAGAATTGTTGTAAGCACTTTACTTGTAATACCTATTTAGTCATCACAAGAATTCTCCATAGTAGGTATTAACTTGCCAATATCATATAGCTGGTAGGAATAAAGGTAAAATTTGATCTTAAGTATGAATCAGTAAATTTTACTGCCTAGAAGTAAAAACTTTTCAATTACTATTTTTATATAATTATCAAAATTATTGCATATGTTAGATCAACAGAACATTTAAAGATTTGAAAATAACTTATTATTGAATTTGACCATGACTTTGTGAGGTTACAAACCTCTTAGATGAACAAATGCATGTCAGTTGTTTCTAGATATTATAATAGCTTAGGCTTTTTCAGTTTATATAAGATAGTAAGAATTAACAGTCTGATAAGAAAACATTTCCCAGTGGTTTGTCCCCATTTCCTTCTCCTCCAGGATAAAGCATGGTTTTGTGATTTGACTATTCAACCACAAATGTATTCGGCACAGCAGACAGTGGCCTTGCTCTCTTGAGCTACACTTGGGAGCAGAGGTTCACAGACTTAGCACCCTTGGGCCACATCTGCCCACCACCTGTTTTTGTACAGCCCATGACTAAGTATAGTTTTTAGTCATTTAAATAGTTGGAAAATATCAAAGGAAGAATAAAATTTCACAAAACACGAGCAGTGAGGAATTCAGGTTGCCGTGTCCACAGACAAGGCTTCTGGACACGGCCCTGCCTGCTGCGTCACGCGCTGTCCGCGGCAGCTTTGGTGCTCTCGCGGCAGGGCTTGCGGCAGAGACTGGCTTCAGCACTCCTCGCTCTCCAGTGGGCCACAGTGGTTTTCTCTGAAAGCTCGGCAGGTTTTGAGTGCTGCGTGTGTTGCTATATTCCATAGCATTCTGTTGCTGTTGAAGCGTAGCTGATACACAGCACTATACAGCTTTCAGGCACACAACACTGTGATTCATTTTTATAGCTTATACACCACTAAAAGTTACTAAGATAGTGGCTGTACTTCCCCCGTGCTATACATTACATCCTTGCCTGTTCTGTACACAGCAGTTTGTGTCTCTCCCCGCCTGCCCCTCATCTGCCCCACCGCTCCCCGCTCTCCTTAGGTCACCTCTAGTTCACACTCTGTATCCGTGAATCTGTTTCTGGGTTGCGTATACGGCCATGTGTATTGGTTTTTAGGTTCTACATATGGGTGATGTGACTCATATGTAGAGCATCTGTCTTTCTCTGACTTACCTCACTGAGCACAGCATTCTCTAGGTGTACCTTGCTGCCATTTAGTTTTTAACCATGGCATATCTATCCTGGTGAAACAAGAGACAGGGAAGGAAAAATAGGCTGGATGTCAAACTATAAAGGCACAGTAAAGTGTGGATTTTGTTGTCAAATGAGATGGTAAAACTTTGTGCTTTTTATGCAGTAATACTGTAGCTGTGCTGAAAGAATACAGTATATGTCAACATTTTCACACTGAATTATTGCAGTATCCCCAGGTCACAGGAAAGCAAAAAGCAGAAAAATTAGGAACTTTAAAACAGTATCTTGAGGCTTCCCTGGTGGTATAGTGCCTGGGACTCCAGGCTCCCCCTGCAGGCGGCCCAGGTCAGCCCCTGGTCAGCGAGCTAGGATCCTGCATGCAGTGTGGTGCGGCCAAAAATAAATACATAAAATAGAATTTTAAAATTATTTAAACAACACAATATCTCATCACAACAGAATTTCTTCAAAAAATAAAATTTGGCTAAAACCTAAGTAAGATTCTGAATGACTCATTTGTCAGCTAATTAGGACAAGCTGTTTATTGCTGGCTTAATTAAGTCATGTTTGGCTGCAACGAATGAGCATCCAGACAAAATAGACTCGTTTAAGGTCTTTTGCCAAGAACCGTTGCTAAAACAATTGAGGGCTTTGCAAACATCAGCAGTCACTAAAACAGGCAAAAAAGGGGGCAGATGATTCTGAATGGTTCTTGATAGGTTGACAGATGTTGCCAGTTGTTTATTGGAGGAATCAGTGCTGACTTTTAAGTGACAATTTGCCTCTATAAATGGTCTCCATGGAACAACTTGAAAAGATAATATTTTCAAATAACTTAAGAAAACATTAATTCAGTACAGCCTGAAGTGGAATCTGCTAAGATGTACTACAGCTGAGGGTGGTAAAAATACGTGTAGAGCAAGAGCAGAAAAGAGGACAGTTTGTAAAATTTCTAAGGCTTATAAGCTTTAAAGGCACTTGAAGCCTATGGTTCACTCACTGTGTTATTCCTCAGCAGTTGCTTTGTAAAAAATATTTCAATCTATCATGTATAATTGAACCTCAGTATTTTGTTTTTGAGAGTCAACAGTTAACTTTAATTGCTCTCATAACCATCATCTGCTGCCTTAACCGTCATCAACTCCACTGGTTTCTGCCAGAAGTGGGAGGCGAGCGTCCGGGCTCGCCCTACCGCAGCAGCTAGTGGGCCAGCGGGAGCAACATGTTCGTGCTGTTGTTCTTTGCAATTTCTGCCACTCAGAGCCAGGACTGAAATTTTTCTGAGACGAACTACCCTCAGTCTCTATTATGGAAAACTGAATGGCTTTGGAAATGAGTTTTTGTTGCAGATTTGATAGTGTTTCTTAATGATTCAACCTGAAGTTACAGGGAAACTACAATTACACGTTGAAATTACAGTGCTTCTGTGTGAGCTTATCTGCAGGAGAGCCATTTGGTGGCAGCTAATCCCTGAGTCACAAGCCTTGCCTGACTGTGCTGTGCGTGTCTCATCCCGCCAGAAGCTCAGACACCAGGGTCTCTTTCCCACACACACCTGCAGCAAGTGTATTTTCTGGGCTCAAATTTCAGTTCCAGTAGCATTTTTTTAGATCTTGATACAAGTGTAAAGAAAATTGCCATATTTAAAAAATCTGTTTAACTGTGCAGTTGAGGAACTTCCACCTAATGTTCAATTTATAGTTATTATTCTGCAATATAGTATGTGCTAAAAAGACAAACGTCAGGCCAGAACGCTAATATAGTTTTCTGAATGCCTTCCAAGTGATTAACATATTCAGTAAAAATCATTTGCTTTCGGACTGATAATCATATTTGACAGTACCTATCTGTGAGACATTGTCAGAATTGAAAATCATTATAGGTCATCATTAACAGATGAACATTTGTAATTTTTTTTAAAAAATAAAGAAAATTGACTTTGAACCCCACTTAAGTGAATTAATATTCCTCCTCAAAAAAATTAATTCTCATTAGTAGATCAATATTATAAAAGTTTTCATTCAGTGAATTTCATCAATAAAACTTTTGTGGAAATTTGTTTTCCACAAAAGAAAATTGTTTCTTGTATTACGTAAGAACCTGCATAATATCTTCAGTTTTTTCTCTTTACTTCAGTAAAAGTTTGCTGAGTCCTACTCTAGAGGGAGACAGGCAATAAATAAGTACACTTTTAAAAAATAGAATAATCTAAGATGGTGATAAATATGATAACGACAGAGTGATAGCAACAAAGCAGTGGTTTTCAGGAGTGGTTCCCTGGTGGCTCAGATGGTAAAGCGTCTGTCTGCAATGTGAGAGACCTGGGTTCAATCCCTGGGTTGGGAAGATTCCCTGGAAAAGGAAATGGCAACCCACTCCAGTACTCTTGCCTTGAAAATCCCATGGATGGGGGAGCTTGGTGCAGGCCACTATCCTTAGGGTCACAAAGAGTTGGGCACAACTGAGTGACTTCACTTTCAAAATTCAGCCAGGCCAAAAATGATACTAAACAGCGACAGCCAGAGGGTGGTCTGGGACCCCAGACTCAGGCCTGGCTTCAGGCTCCTAAGCCAGCCACACCTCCAGTGGCCCTGGAGCATCAAGGCATATGGTGCTCCTAGATCCATGTCTCTTTCAAAGCACTGCTCCGGGGTTCACACGGAGCCTGCTTCTACCAGCTTCTGCCCAGGGCAGCCCGCTGAAGACTCAGAGACCAAGACTTGTTATTGGGGGCTGATCGCATAGACACAGAGCCACGATGATGAAATAGCATACTCCAGGAGAAGGCGGGCATTCGGTGCCCCAGATGGACAAGACAGCCTTGTCAACACTGGAAGCGTTTCGGAAGCCAGGTCCCTACACCCTGGCAAGCGGGCCGTCCAGTGACGGTGAATTCAGTCCTGCTGCGCGAGCTCTTCGCTGTGGGGCCCTAACGCTGAATCAGGAAACAGGAGGGTCAGTGTGACTGGAGTAAGGCCTCTGAGATGGACTTTGAGAGAGGTTGGGTCAGTCACGTGGGGCTTCGCAGGCCATGGAGAGGAGCTTGCTTTCCTGCTAAGTAGAACCCATCACCGGAGAGCTGGGGCAAGGGAGTTCATGTGGTCCAATTTATACTCTAGGGCACCACTCTCTGCACTGCTGAGAGCAGAGAGGGAAGGGCCTCCAGAGCACTGGGGGGCTCTTGCAGTAGTCCAAGCAAAGGCATTTTAGACTAGGGTGGTAGCAGTGAAAACAGAGCTAGGCAAAGATGGCTTAGATTTTAGAGGTAGATCCAGCAGTCTGGCTAATAGAGTGCATTGGGGGCATGATGGAGAGTAAGGAATAGAGACTAACTTAATTTCTTGCTTGAGCAGCTGGCTAAATGAGATAGCGGAATACTTTGGGAGAGAGAGTTGGGCAGGAAGAAATTATCTACAGTCATTAGGAATGAAGGGAGTGTAGGGTCAAATGCAGGAAAACTAGTAGGTTTGGAGGCGGGAAATAAGGAAGATCCTCTCTGATGGCTTTTGTTGGTATTTCATCATCTGAGGGTGAGGAGGTGCTGAGGTAGTGGGAGAAGTTTCAACACTCCCACTTTGGGATGTGGGAGAGTAAATGCTGTGTTAGGGAAGGTGTGGTCCAGTTGCCGTCTGAGTCCAGGAGCTGTGCTCTGAGTAGACCCTAGGGGACATCTTTTCTTCTGGCAGGGTTTGTTCAGCCCACCTAAGACTCTGTGAGGAGGTAAGAGTCTGACACTTTTGATCCTTAAGGCAAGTCAAGGAGAGAGAGCTCTGTCTGGAATAGGCCCCATAGGCACTTCATCACATGACTTAGTGGGCTGCCACAGGCCGCTTATGACTGAAGAGAAGGAAACTGATGGTTGCCCAGGAGTGCAGAGAGAGAGTGCCCGCCTGCCTGTGCTGGTTCAGGAGCCCGTGTGCTTCCCGGCCCTTCCCCTCTGCCATCCACAGCGCCGGCTTCACCCACGAGGCTGCCGTGTTTGTGTTATAGAAGGGTTGGAGTTATATGTTTCCTTGCCTTTTCATCACAACCTAAAATCAGTGCTTCCTGGGTCTTCCCTGGGTGGTCCAGTGGCTAAGACGGCTCACTCCCAATGCAGGGAGCCCAGGATCAAGCCCTGGTTAAGGAACTAGATCCCACATGTCGCAACTAAGGCCCAGTGCAGCCAAATGCATGAATCTTTTAAAAAGTAATAATAAGTTAGTTCCGCCTCTTAGCCTCAGGGAGTCATTTTAGGATGTGAGCAAAGCCTTGAACCGAATCACTGATGTCGGGGGAGGGGAGGGATGAGGAGGACTGTAGGTTCTGTGGAGATCCTGTCACAGTGGGCGAAGACTGTGACTATGCAGTGTCTTTCCCCTGAGTCGCTTGTATTGCCTGAGGCATGGACTCCTGAATAAAATCAGAGCTTTATTAAGAAAGAAGGAAACAAAGATGCTGGGTCCAACATTAGTAGTAATGTCCAGTATAGAATAAGTGAAGTGAATTTGCTCAATCGTGTCCAACTCTTTGCAACCCCAGGGACTGTAGCCTACCAGGCTCCTCCATCCTTGGGATTTTCCAGGCAAGAATACTAGAGTGGGGTGCCATTTCCTTCTCTAGGGGATCTTCCTGACCCAGGGATCAAACCCACGTCTCCTGCATTGTAGGCAGATGCTTTTTACTGTCTCAGCCATTGGCACACTTAATGGTCCATATTAAAGTCTTGTTTTTAAAATGCACTGTTTACCATGCTGCATCAAGGCAAACTGCTGCTGCTAAGTCGCTTCAGTCGTGTCCGACTCTGTGCAGCCCCATAGACGGCAGCCCACCAGGCTCCTGCATCCCTGGGATTCTCCAGGCAAGAATACTGGAGTGGGTTGCCATTTCCTTCTCCAGTGCATGAATGTGAAAAGTGAAAGGGAAGTCGCTCAGTCATGTCTGACTCTTCGGTTCCCCATGAGCTGCAGCCCACCAGGCTCCTCAGTCCATGGGATTTTCCAGGTGAGAGTACTGGAGTGGGGTGGGAATGGAAAAAAAATGCTTTAAAACTTTGATTCTTATGAAATCCATTTGTAATTTTAAGAGACTCTTATGGGCTTCCCCAGTGGCTCCGTAGTAAAGAATCCGCCTGCTGATGCAGGAGGCACAGGTTCGACCCCTGGTCCGGGAAGATCCCACAGGCCGTGGAGCAAGTAAACCCAGGCGCCACAGCTCCTGAGCCTGTGCCCTGGCGCCCGGGAGCCGCAGCTCCTGAGCCCACGTGCCTCCGTTGCCGAGGGGCCTGGAGCTCGGTGCAGCCCGAGAGGCCCCGCAGCAAGGAGCCCACGCTCCACAGCGCGAGAGGCGCCGTGCAGCCGCGAGGACCCGCACAGCCGTGAATAAACCAATAGCATGATTTAAGAGAGGGGGGCCCGTGTGTCATGGAGATGGACAGTGACGAGTGGTTACGGGTCGGGTCGTTGGTAGGGTTGATTTTCCGGAGGAAGTCAGTGTGCCAGCTAGGGGCTGACAGCCCGCACCTCTAGAGGCTGGCTCTGCACCGCAGCCTGCGCTCCCTGGCAAGGCACCTCACTTCTCTGAGCCTGAGTTCCTAGGAACACAGGACCGCCCAGAAGCAGGGATCGGAAAGGATGGGATGTCCCTGGGCACACGCCAAGTCCCTGAGACGTGCCTCTGGCGACCTCAGGAAGGGCAGCAGCAGCAGGAATATCTCAGCTCCTCAGCTTCAGGCATGACCACTTTCAAATTACAGGAGAAAGCCAGAGGACATAATTGACCTTGCGTAAGGCAGGCCCTGTGGAGAAGGCAGCGGCACCCCCTCCAGTACTCTGGCCTGGTAAATCCACGGACGGAGGAGCCTGGCGGGCTGCAGTCCATGGGGTCACAAAGAGTTGCACACGACTGAGCGACTTCACGTCCACGGACTGGAGAAGGAAATGGCAACCAACCCACTCCAATGTTCTTGCCTGGAGAATCTCAGCGACCGGGGAGCCTGGTGGGCTGCCGTCCATGGGGTCTTACAGAGTTGGACATGACTGAAGCAACTTAGCAGCAAGGCAGGCCTTGAGAGTGTCCAGTAATTTAAATCTTAAATATTGCTACTGATATAAGTTTAGAGCACTCTAAATGTGTAACAGTCTCATAACATAGTCCTACCTATATGTTTTAAGATGTAAATTCTTGGTATAAGTTCTTATCATCTCATTTGATTTTTTAAATAAAACTTTGAAAAGTTCAATAATTCAGTTTACTGAAAGTTACTTGTTTTGTAATTTATGAAATATTAAATTTGGAGAATATTGAGTGTTCTTTCTTAATCCATTAGCTACATCATCACATTTAGACAAATACCATACATGGATTGCCCAGAGTTTCTTTTTATAGATATAAAAGCATTTCTGTATCACAGAAGACTTGTTTAATATTTGTCACTGGCAAAAAATTATAGAATGATCTCCTGTGTGTGTGTGTGTGTGTGTGTTTGTGTGTATAAATCACCAGCATTTCCTACTGAATTAAGTTTACCAGTTCCTCATATCCTTTCACCTTTATTGAATGAGGAATGTTCTAATTTTAGTCCAGTGCTTAAATTATTGTGATCAATTTTTCACACATAAATGCTCTATTATGTGGTAAAACTTTATGTCTATTTCCATGTTGGTTTTATTTTTTAACAGTTGCATAAATCTTTAAACAATTTTCAAATTTAACTCCCAGCGTTAATATATTGTAACTTTGTGTGAAGAACTGTCAGCTTTTATCATTGTATACTATAAATTGTAGATGGTGTAAAATATAGTCTAAATTTATCAGATTGTTTTCTTCAGAGACTAGAATTTCTTTCTGCATCAAGTGATTTTTAAGACAGCTTGTCAATATGTAATATTTCTCTATTTTTGCAATATTTGTAGCAGATTTATAATTTGAAGCCAATGCACTTTCATGTATTAATTATTTTACTAAAAGTACTTGTGTTCTGAGACTGAACATAAGTCTGTTTCTTTTTATAGGGTGCAATTCATGAAAAAAGAACAGTTCAAAACTATGGTTTTTTAACTTAGAAATTTCAGAGAACTGGGAAATCTTTTTAAGCAGTAAAAATGGCTACAAAGAAAAAAAAAGTATTTTTAAAAGGATAAGCAGTTGTATTTCTCCCATAAAATCCTGTTTTTTAAAAAATACTGTCTTATAGAGTGATATGCACTTAGCTTTTACCAGACGTATGTCTATTCGGTTGAAAATTTCCTTTGTGACCTTCTCATGTGATTTCCTACCTATTGCCTTTCACAATTTGTATTCACTTTCAGTCTCTCCTTCATATAACATAAGTACTAAATATATCTTGGTATTTCATTATTGTGTAATGTTTGTATATTTCTCCATAATATACGTAATTATATAAAGACTTAACATGTATCTGGAACATGCATTTTTTGGAAAAGTTGTTTAGAATTGTCATCACCTAATTTGTTTGTCTAAAATCTATTTTCTCAAAAGTGCAGTTGGGCTATAGCCTGAGGAAGTAGTCTGTATTTTTTTCCCCATTTCTCCTTTCTCTTTCCTTTCCTTTTTTTTAAAATTTAGTCTTAGTTTTGAGTTATTTTTTATTAAGTATACAGTCCTTTGGTATATATTTTTTCCATGTTTCAGACATAAGTATGTGTCAGGCTTAGCAATGGAAACCTCTGTAACAGGTGTATTTCAGCTGTTGGATGCTCTCTCTGTTTAGCCACAGCTCCGTCTATTCACATCTGGGATGCCGTGAACAAGCAGACTCTGTCCATTCTAAGATGCTACCATTCAAAGGGGGTGTGTTCAGTCAGTTTCAGTGCTACTGGGAAGCTCCTCCTCTCTGTGGGGCTAGACCCAGAGCATACAGTTACCATTTGGAGATGGCAAGAAGGTAGGATTTTTCTCTTTGTAATTTAAATAAATAAATAAATACAGGGTGAAACGCATTTTCTATTTCATATTTGTATTAACTTGTTGATTGAAACCATTTTTCATTACAGCCCTACTCAGTACACACACAAAGCTGCTGTAGGTGGGTTCCACTTTAAAAACCCAGTGAAACTGGAAACAAAGCATACATTAATGAGTTACTGAGATGAAATGATTAAATCATTAAAAATGATTCCCTGCTCTCTTCTCTCAGTAAGAAATTGTGCATCAAAAGGTCTTGTAGTTATTATTCGGTTGGTTATAAAGGATCATTGGAAAAGACTCTGATGCTGGGAGGGTTTGGGGGCAGGAGGAGAAGGGGACGACAGAGGATAAGATGGCTGGATGGCATCACCGACTCGATGGATGTTGAGTTTGGGTGAACTCCGGGAGTTGGCGATGGACAGGAAGGCCTGGCGTGCTGCGATTCATGGGATCACAAAGAGTCGGACACGACTGAGTGACTGAACTGAACTGAACTGAAAAAAAAGGATAAGCAGTTGTATTTCTCCCATAAAATCCTGTTTTTTAAAAAATACTGTCTTATAGAGTGATATGCACTTAGCTTTTACCAGACGTATGTCTATTCGGTTGAAAATTTCCTTTGTGACCTTCTCATGTGATTTCCTACCTATTGCCTTTCACAATTTGTATTCACTTTCAGTCTCTCCTTCATATAACATAAGTACTAAATATATCTTGGTATTTCATTATTGTGTAATGTTTGTATATTTCTCCATAATATACGTAATTATATAAAGACTTAACATGTATCTGGAACATGCATTTTTTGGAAAAGTTGTTTAGAATTGTCATCACCTAATTTGTTTGTCTAAAATCTATTTTCTCAAAAGTGCAGTTGGGCTATAGCCTGAGGAAGTAGTCTGTATTTTTTTCCCCATTTCTCCTTTCTCTTTCCTTTCCTTTTTTTTAAAATTTAGTCTTAGTTTTGAGTTATTTTTTATTAAGTATACAGTCCTTTGGTATATATTTTTTCCATGTTTCAGACATAAGTATGTGTCAGGCTTAGCAATGGAAACCTCTGTAACAGGTGTATTTCAGCTGTTGGATGCTCTCTCTGTTTAGCCACAGCTCCGTCTATTCACATCTGGGATGCCGTGAACAAGCAGACTCTGTCCATTCTAAGATGCTACCATTCAAAGGGGGTGTGTTCAGTCAGTTTCAGTGCTACTGGGAAGCTCCTCCTCTCTGTGGGGCTAGACCCAGAGCATACAGTTACCATTTGGAGATGGCAAGAAGGTAGGATTTTTCTCTTTGTAATTTAAATAAATAAATAAATACAGGGTGAAACGCATTTTCTATTTCATATTTGTATTAACTTGTTGATTGAAACCATTTTTCATTACAGCCCTACTCAGTACACACACAAAGCTGCTGTAGGTGGGTTCCACTTTAAAAACCCAGTGAAACTGGAAACAAAGCATACATAATGAGTTACTGAGATGAAATGATTAAATCATTAAAAATGATTCCCTGCTCTCTTCTCTCAGTAAGAAATTGTGCATCAAAAGGTCTTGTAGTTATTATTCGGTTGGTTATAAAGGATCATTGGAAAAGACTCTGATGCTGGGAGGGTTTGGGGGCAGGAGGAGAAGGGGACGACAGAGGATAAGATGGCTGGATGGCATCACCGACTCGATGGATGTTGAGTTTGGGTGAACTCCGGGAGTTGGCGATGGACAGGAAGGCCTGGCGTGCTGCGATTCATGGGATCACAAAGAGTCGGACACGACTGAGTGACTGAACTGAACTGAACTGAAAGGATCTTACTGAAGAATGGAAATGAGTTATGTTGTAAGTGATAATGGAAGAGCAATAAGGTAATACTACTTTAATACACTTGAGACAAAACTTTGTTATAAAAAATGAAATTCACCTTTCGGCCAGAACTGCCACCTTCCAGTAATTCGCCAGCATGACCAGCATGCAGGGCGAGAGCAGAGGCCCTGCTGCGTGTTCTTTGGCTCTCAGAAAGCGTGGCCCTGTGTCGATCCTTCGGCCACATGCTTGCAAATCCAGGATGAAGGTGATAGTGTAGATATCAAGGGAACAGATACTGTTCAAAATGGAAAGCCCCCCAAACGGCAGAATGGGGGCCGCAGCGCAGCCCAGTGCTGTCTGGCTTTAGTGTAGAGAAACAGGGGCAAGATTCTGCCAGGGGAATCAATGTGTGCATTGAGCATTTTAAACACTGAGAGCCAGGATAGCTTCCCAAAATGCCTGAAGGAAAATGATCAGAAAAAGAAGGAAGCCAGAGAGAAGCTCCAGCTGGTCCACCCAGAGAAGCGCACTTCCTGAGAACGTGTGGAGAGGAGCCTGAACGGTGGGAGCCCGACCCTGTGGATTCATGACCTGATGGGCATAGAGAAAACAAAGACCTGAACTGTGAGAAGACAAAAAGCGAAATTCATAGAGCTGCCTAGAAAAGAAGAGAGAGAATGGTTCCCACAATCTAAAATGCCCCTTAAATAATAATGAAGCTCTCCTCGAATCATACGTCACTTGCAAAATGTGTAAAAAGGACCCTGGGCACTAGTAATCATCTGTCACATGAAGGGCGAGACAGGCCCTCTGTGTGTGTGTGTGTGCCCGTGTGTGTAGGGGGCGGGGGGTGGATGCTGCACCATGAGGCTTGTAGAATCTTAGCTCCCCCACCAGAGACTGAACCTGGGCCTTTGGCAGTGAACGTGACGAGTCCTAACTGGACTTCTGGGCAATTCCCTGTGCTTTCTTTCCATAACCATTTGTTTTTTTGAACTATATGTTTTCAATAACTTAATCCTGTTTTAAAAATCAGCTTAGTTCTTATACTCACCTGGAAAATTCTGTTGTATCTTTTTTCTTAGGTGCCAAAATCGCCAGCAGAGCTGGTCACAACCAGCGTATTTTTGTGGCTGAATTCCGGCCAGATTCAGACTCCCAGTTTGTCTCTGTGGGAGTGAAGCACGTCAAGTTCTGGACCCTGGCAGGAAGAGCTCTGCTCAGCAGGAAGGGGCTCCTGAGCACTCTGGAGGACGCGCGGATGCAGACCATGCTTGCTGTCGCGTTCGGTGCAGTATGTCTCCTCAGTTGCCTGTGCTCGTGTAGCTGGGCCTCACCCAGACTGGACTGCTGGGGCTCGTCTCGCCTTAGACAGACGAGCCACGTGGGTGTGGTGTGTGTGGCGCTGTAGGCCGCGAATTCTAGCCTGTGTCCCGGTCCTGCCTGTGTTTCATCTTCCCGGTTCTGACACTCTGAGAAGTCAGGGAGTGGGGAAGAAAGTGAATGAGGGAGAAAGGTTACCATGGAGACTTGGTCCTTGGGCTGGGCCTTTCCCCAAAGCTGTCCTTAACCTTCCGTCACCCTGCATCTCCAAGGCCCTAATAATTTGTCAGAATAAAAGACAAATTGTGACATGACTTTCCAGTGTTTTAAGAAGGTGCTTGGTTTAGGATTTCCTGTGCTTCCTGTCGCCTTAACTCACTGCTTATCCTGAGGTTGGATGTGCTTGGAGCCCGTGTCTCATCAGGGGAAGAACGCGCACACAGCCCAGCCCTGGCTTCCTAGGAAGGGTGCTCCCGGGCCGTCTCTTCCCCACGCCCCGGGCCACTTGGACTTCTGGTTTACGAGACACTTCTCTTTCCTTTAATGTCTTGTCCTGGCCAGGCTTTTTCAATCCTTTGGTGCATCAAAAACCTAAGTTGGTTTTCTTTAAGTATTTATGTTGGGTGCGTAATACTTGAAGGAATAAAAGTATAATTCTGGAATTTTAAAACTACGTTTTTGAGGAAAAACACCACTGAAAATGCTCGTTATGCCGTGTCAAACTTCAGCTAAATATCATGGAGTTTCTTAATACAAGACCAGTAATTTCCTTTCCGGATGAAAAATGTACATGCTCAAATGCTTGACATTATTATAGACATTAACTTTCTTCACATATAAAACTCCCTATTTAATCGATTGCCCATTCCCAGTGGAAAATAAACTTGAAGATAAGCGTTTCAGTCCTAATTGACTTTTTTATGTTTGAAGCAACAGTGCAAATCAGTGCAAATGTTTTGTTACAAAATGGGCAGTGTTCATTGCATCTGCTGCTGCGGGCAGGAATCCCTCAGAAGAAATGGAGAAGCCCTCATGGTCGACAGAAGAGTCTGAAATGCGGTGCTTGGATGCAATCTCAAAAACAACAGAATGATCTCTGTTCGATTCCGAGACAAACCATTCAATATCACAGTAATCCAACTCTGTGCTCCAACTATTAACACTGAACAAGCTGAAGTTGAACGATTCTATGAAGACCCACAAGACCTTTTAGAACTAACACCCAAGAAAGATGTCCTTTTCATCGTAGGGTACTGGAATGTGGAAGTAGGAAGTCAAGAGATACCTGGAGTAACACGCAAGTTTGGCCTTGGAGTACAGAATGAAGCAGGACAAAGGCTAACAGAGTTTTACCAAGAGAATGCACTGGTCATAGCAGACACCTTCTTCCAACAACACAAGAGACGACTCTATATAGGGACATCATCACATCAAACTGAAATCAGTTTGATTATATCCTTTGCAGCCGAATATGGAGAAGCTGTATACAGTCAGCAAAAAAAAAAAAAAAAAAAGACCAGGAGCTGACTGTGGCTCAGACCATGAGTTCCTTATTGCCAAATTCAGACTTAAATTGAAGAAAGTAGGTAAAACCACTAGATCATTCAGGTATGACCTAAATCAAATCCCTTATGATTATACAGTGGAGGTGACAAATAGTTTTTCAAGGCATTAGATCTGATAGAGTGCCTGAAGAACTATGGATGGAGATTCGTGATATTGTACAGGAGGTGATGATGAAAACCATCCCCAAGATGAAGAAATGCAAAAAGGCAAAATAGTTGTCTGAGGAGGCCTTACAAATAGCTGAGAAAAGAGAAACAAAAGACAGAGGAGAGAAGGAAAGACATACCCATCTGAATGCAGAGTTCCAAAGAATAGCAAGGAGAGACGAGAAAGCCTTCCTCAGTGAACAGTGCAAAGAAACAGAGGAAAACAATAGAATGGGGAAGACTAGTGATCTGTTCAAGAAAATTAGAGATACCAAGGGAACATTTCATGCAAAGATGGGCTCGATAAAGGGCAGAAATAGTATGGACCTAACAGAAGCAGAAGATATTAAGAAGAGGTGGAAAGAATACACAGAAGAACTGTACAAAAAAAGAATCCATGAACCAGGTAACCACCATGGTGTAATCACTCACCTAGAGCCAGACATCCTGGAATGTGAAGTCAAGTCAGTGGAGCTCTTTCAAATCCTGGAAGATGATGCTGTGAAAGTGCCGCACTCAATATGCCAGCAAATTTGGAAAACCCAGCAGTGGCCACAGGACTGGAAAAGATCAGTTTTCATTCCAATCCTAAAGAAAGGCAATGCCAAAAAATGCTCAGACTACCACACAGTTGTACTCATCTCACAAGCTAGCAAAGTAATGCTCAAAATTCTCCAACCTAGGCTTCAACAGTATGTGAACCAAGAACTTCCAGATGTTCAAGCTGAATTTAGATCTCAGAGGAACCAGATATCAAATTGTCAATATCTGTTGGGTCACAGAAAAAGCAAGAGAGTTGCAGAAAAATATCTGCTACTGCTTTATTGACTATGCCAAAGCCTTTGTGTGGATCACAGCAAACTGTGGGAAATCCTTAAAGAGATGGGAATACCAGACCACCTGACCTGCCTCCTGAGAAATCTGTATGCTGGTCAAGAAGCAACAGTTAGAACCAGAGGTGGAACAAGGGACTGGTTCCAAATTGGGAAAGGAGTACCTCAAGGCTGTATATTGTCACCTTGCTCGTTTAACTTATATGCAGAGTGCATTGTGTGAAATGCCGGGCTGGATGAAGCACAAGCTGAAATCAAGGTTGCTGGAAGAAATATCAGTAACCTCAGATATGCAGATGACACCAGCCTTAGGGCAGAAAGCAAAGCAGAACTAAAGAGCCTCTTGATGAAAGTGAAAGAGGAGAGTGAGAAAGCTGGCTTAAAACTCAACATTCAGAAAACCAAGATCATGGCATGTGGTCCCATCACTTCATGGGAAATATATGGGGAAACAATGGAAACAGTGACAGACTTTATTCGGCTCCAAAATCATTGCAGATGGTGACTGAAGCCATGAAATTTAAAGATGCTTACTTCTTGGAAGGAAAGTCATGACCAACCTAGATAGTATATTGAAAAGCAGAGATATTACTTTGCCAACAAAGGTCCATCTAGTCAAGTCTATGGTTTTTCCAGCAGTCATGTATGTATTTGAGAGTTGGACTATAAAAAAAGCTAAGCGCTGAAGAATTGATGCTTTTGAACTATGGTGTTGGAGAAGGCTCTTGAGAGTCCCTTGGACTGCAAGGAGATCCAACCAGTCCATTCTAAAGGAGATCAGTCCCGAATATTCATTGGAAGGACTGGTGTTGAAGCTGAAACTCCAGTACTCTGGCCACCTGATGCAAAGAGCTGACTGCTTGGAAAAGACCCTGATGTTGGGAAAGATTGAGGGCAGGAGGATAAGGGGACCACAGAGGATGAGATGGTTGGATGGCATCACTGGCTCGATGGACATGAGTTTGAGCAAGCTCTCGGAGTTGATGATGGAGAGGGAGGCCTCGCATGCGCAGTCCATGGGGTCATAAAGAGTTAGACACGACTGAGTAACTGAACTGACTCAGTTTAAGCCTTTTTGAATATCCTCTAATCTTCCCTGGTGGCCCAGTCGATATAGAATCCACCTACAATGCAGGAGACCCAGGTTTTGACCCCTGGGTCAGGAAGATCCTCTGGAAAAGGAAATGGCAACCCACTCCAGTGTTCTTGCCTGGAAAACCCCTTGGACAGAGAAGCCTGGCAGGCTACAGTTCACGGGGTCACAGGAGTTGGAAACCACCTAACCACTAAAGCACCGCCATGCTAGGGGCTAGGCGAAGAGCAGGGCAGGTAAAATGCTAGTGATTACATTCCAGTCACAGATAAGCATAGATTAAAGATGCTCCTATATGACAGGTATCATCATTGTTTTCCAAATGTGAGTTATAGAGATTAAGCATAAATATGAGGGATTTGAAATAATATTAAACTGTTACAGGGGAGTTAAACATACAAACTAGTATTCTCAAAAAGATTAAAGAAAGTCTGTTTTTGGTATAATTCAAATCTTACTTTCTGATTGGTTCTTTCCATATTGTTTTTGGTGCAGGATCTTACACAAGCCGCTCTAAAAGGGAAGTTAAATTGAGACAAAATAGCACATGATGCAGGATTTGATTTCTCTTGTTTTTGCATAAATGAACTATATCGATTGAAATTCTCAAAATCATCTAAAGCATTCTTAAAGTTTTGGTACCTTAATAGATTTATCTTATTTTTGGATTCATTGCAGAAATGCAATGACATTTGTATTTTAAGAAATCATGGGAAATGTTAATTTTCATATATAACTGCAAAACTACTATTTTTCTACAGATAAGCTTCACTTCCCATGACAAAATATTTTATCAAAGCTATCAAAACTATTATGAAAGTTATTTTCACTTCCTGTCCTTTTTTTCACCCTGGGTTGCTAGTGACTTTGAAGTTGACTCCTTGGGGAACTAGAGGGAAGCGGTTCGCAGGGGTGAAATGAGCCAGGGTCACCGCGCTGTCAGTTGAAAGGGAACTCAGTGTGAACGCTCTCCGTTTACACAGGAGGAGGTTGGTACTGGCGGGGGTTACAGTCTTGACCAAGGTTATTCCAGCTAATAGGCGGCAGACATGGGAAAGGAAGTGCCCTAACAGCCTTGAGTCCGGGTTTGCTGACACTTGACCCGCTGTTTCCCCTGCCATCTGTGCTCCTTGTAAAAGGGTGACCGCAGCTCACGCTTACGTAGAGAATTGCTGTTTGACTCTGCCTGAACCTTTGATGAGTTTATCTCCCCTTCCCCACTCCTTTTCAGAATAACTTGACGTTTACAGGTACCATCAGTGGAGATGTCTGTGTGTGGAAAGACCACATATTGGTAGAATCGTGGCCAGAGCTCACAACGGGCCTGTGTTTGCCATGTACACCACCCTTCGAGACGGGCTGATCGTCACCGGGGGCAAGGAGAGACCGTGAGTCCCCTTCCTTTTCGCAGCCTCACTGAACACCCCTGCGTCAGGACGCTGTGGTTCACAGCTCCCTCGGGGTCACGGGGATTAGCCTCTCTGACCTTCCTCCTCAAGCGCTTCTCCTTCATTGCCTTTTATAAAAGTGCCTTCGTGATGATTCTTATGTCTGGCCTTAAATCACTCCCAGTTTTTCTTGACACTGTAGGTAAATCTAAGCTCCAGCAACTGGGGTGATCATTTTTCGGAATATTCATGGGTAGCTATCCTGCAGGTTGGGAATTGATTTTCACGTCTCTCTGCCTGTGTAAATATTTGCTGAGTAGCATTCTGCTGGTGACCTTTGCGGGGATCCTTGCCGTTGGGTTTGGGATGCCTCATGACTGCTTTCTGTTTTGTTGAGACTGGATACTAAGGGATGAGATGCACTCTGCTGGACTAGACGAGGATGGGGGATGCCAGAAATAGACTTAGCCTGGCTTGCTTGTGCTCGAGGCAGACTTGTTAGAAAGAGTTAAGACAAGACCTCTGAAGAAAGGCCTTTTTCTTAGTGACTTAAATCTCCCAGTAGAAACGAGATGCTTACCATTGATTTTCTACTAATACCTTCGTCGCCTTGTTAATGTGGAATGTGTATGGGGCCAGGAACCCAGTGCATTCCTGTGCGGCACTGGAAGAACCCGAAGACACGCAGCCGCGGCTGCCTTGCGCGCAGGGAGCCTGTGTAGCAGCACTGCGGGGCAGGGTTCTGTCCTGAGACGGCTCGTCCAGCAGAAGAGAAAGGAGAACATTGTCCACCTCTTCCAAAAGCAAAGCCGTGAACAGGCTACATCCGACCTTTTACACGTGTTACTGCGACACATATGTTTCCAAACCTCAGCTAGCCTTGCACACTCCTACTCACTAGTAACCTTAAACTGTGGCATATTTAATATAATAGGCGGCAAGAAATGTGCCCTTTGGGCCCTGAAAATATATTCTGTAGCATACCACTGCTAATCCTATTATCTAACCTTACATTTCCATTTTCCCCGTACCACTGAGTCATCTTGGGGACTTCCCTGGATACCCAGTGGTTAGGACTTGATGCTTTCTCTTCTGTGGCCTGGGTTCAATCCCTAGTGGGGGAACTAAGATCCCGCAAGCCACGTGGCATGGCCAGAAAAAAACAAAAGAATCATTTCGCACATTTCCTTAGTAAAAAGCATTATGAGAGTAAAAGGCATATATGGCGAGGACAGACTAAGTAGACTTGTGCTTAACATCTGAAACATTAATTTCCACAGAATTTGCTTGAACTGAATGCTTGAGACCCAGTGTGTTTTTAAATTACCACAGAGACTTTAATGCAAAGACCGGAGCATCTTTTAGCGTTCTGCTTGTAGTTTAGTCTTTGTTTATAATAAAAAGTATCTGTAAGCGCCAACAGTAAGTGCGTCTTCTGGTCTGGGGGGTTCTTTTCTCAGGTCAAAGGAGGGAGGAGCCGTCAAGCTGTGGGACCAGGAGCTGAGGCGGTGCCGCGCATTCCGGCTGGAGACGGGCCAGGCCAGCGACTGCGTGCGCTCCGTGTGCAGAGCCAAGGTGCGCGCAGGCGGGGAGACAGCACTGGACAGCGCTGGAAAGATGCGCAGTCCAGTCTCCCTGCCTCTTCTCTGCTGCTTCCTTTGCAGAAAGACAAGAAGCTGCTCCCTTAAGCTCTGTGCCCATGCAGCTCCTCATTTTCTTGAATCCACTCCAGTAGACAGTTGAATTCTTTCACCAGTTGACTCATTTTGATTAAGGCAGCTGTCTCCATTTGATGAAAAGCCACACGTTGCTCTAAAAGGCGTTGACCACGCACGCACTCATAGGAAGCGTGTTCATGAAGTGCACACACGCACTGTCCTCAGTCTAGTAAACAGCTGGTGTGCTTGCTTTTATTCACAGTCACTTTTAACTACAGTGCAGGGCCTTCTCCCGTATCCCAGTGCACTTTCTCCTCTTTGGAGGTTTTCAGACTGAGACATCACAGTCAGCGTCAAAACTTGGATGCTGGAGAAGTGAGGCACGCGGTGGTCAGCGTGGCTGAGCGCCTGGCCGAGTGCTCCTGGGTGCACCTCTGGCCGTAGAAAGCTTTGCGTGAGCAGATGCTGGGCTTGCTTAGATTAGTCCAGGCAAAAAGCTCTCTGAGAGCAGGTTGCTTTGGTTTTGGATGCAGATCCAGTGTGGACGCTGAGTTCAGGAGCGCTTCCCACACAGCACCAAGGAGTTGTCCAGCGTGTCCATAAGTCCAGCCATGTCCTGAAAGCATCTGCCAGAGCAAGCACCAGGCTCCACAGGAGAGTGGAGGCTCAGGCCTGCCAGACTGGCCCCCCGCCCCTGCAGACGCCAGGTGGTCACGCCGGCACTCTGTCCGCTGTCGTGTGGAGGCTCCCATAACTCTTCTTGGACTTAAGACACCAGTCTGTCCCCTGCGCTGTGCCCTGACCCACAGACTATAAGTGAGAGAATTGTACGGCACCTCCTGGGGTTCAGTTAACTTGCTTGAGCGGCTTGCTGAACTCAGAGGCGTGCTCCTTACTGGATCACCAGCTTACTGTGAAGGGTGCAGCTCCGGGACAGCCAGACGCAGGGCTGCCCAGGGTGGCGGGCGTGGAGCAGTGTGGAGCTTCAGCCCGCTCAGCCCGCCTCTCCCCTCGGTCACCAGCCTGAAGGCTCGCCAAACCCTGGCCTCAGTGGAGGCTTCTGATGCAGTCTTGACTGATTAACTCTTTCACTGTTGGCTGTCTAGCCCCTCCCCCATCCCCGAGGCATAGGAAAGAGAGAGTGAAACTGCCGGGCTACCTCCTTACGTGAGGTCCCGATGTCACCTCATTAACATGAAAGGTGCCCATCTTGTTCATCACCCAGGGAACTCCAAGGGTTTTAGAAGCTTCCCCAGTGGCTCAGCTGATAAAGAATCCACCTGCAATGCAGGAGACCTGGGTTTGATCCCTGGATCAGGAAGGTCTCCTGGAGGAGGGCATGGCAACCCACTCCAGTGTCCTTGCCTGGAGAAACCCGTGGGCAGAGGAGCCAGGTTGGCTGTAGTCCACGGGGTCGCAGGGTCAGACTTTCACTTTTAGGAGCTTTATGCCAGTAACTGGGAACAAGCCCAGACATACTGAGTGTCTGCAGGTTCAGGTTTTCCAGTTCTCAGTTCAGTTTAGTCGCTCAGTCATGTCTGCCTCTTTGCGACCCCATGAATCGCAGCACGCATACACATCCGATGGAAAGCACACTTGGAGTGTTTAACTTGCTCGTCCCCAGCCAGCGACCTCTGGTCCGGGCCTCCCGTGATGCAGAGCAGCACAGATCGCCCCAGCTCCCAGGCAGCCACGCATTCACGGGCATCAGCAGTCGGTGCAGCTACAGCGACTGTACCGAGGCAGTCACGCTGCTCCTCACTTTAAGGACAGGACTCGGTAACACGAGGCGCCCAGCACCTGTCTCTTATACACATCTTCTACTAATACCTTCGTCGCCTTGTTAATGTGGAATGTGTATGGGGCCAGGAACCCAGTGCATTCCTGTGCAAGCTTACTGTGAAGGGTGCAGCTCCGGGACAGCCAGACGCAGGGCTGCCCAGGGTGGCGGGCGTGGAGCAGTGTGGAGCTTCAGCCCGCTCAGCCCGCCTCTCCCCTCGGTCACCAGCCTGAAGGCTCGCCAAACCCTGGCCTCAGTGGAGGCTTCTGATGCAGTCTTGACTGATTAACTCTTTCACTGTTGGCTGTCTAGCCCCTCCCCCATCCCCGAGGCATAGGAAAGAGAGAGTGAAACTGCCGGGCTACCTCCTTACGTGAGGTCCCGATGTCACCTCATTAACATGAAAGGTGCCCATCTTGTTCATCACCCAGGGAACTCCAAGGGTTTTAGAAGCTTCCCCAGTGGCTCAGCTGATAAAGAATCCACCTGCAATGCAGGAGACCTGGGTTTGATCCCTGGATCAGGAAGGTCTCCTGGAGGAGGGCATGGCAACCCACTCCAGTGTCCTTGCCTGGAGAAACCCGTGGGCAGAGGAGCCAGGTTGGCTGTAGTCCACGGGGTCGCAGGGTCAGACTTTCACTTTTAGGAGCTTTATGCCAGTAACTGGGAACAAGCCCAGACATACTGAGTGTCTGCAGGTTCAGGTTTTCCAGTTCTCAGTTCAGTTTAGTCGCTCAGTCATGTCTGCCTCTTTGCGACCCCTGAATCGCAGCACGCATACACATCCGATGGAAAGCACACTTGGAGTGTTTAACTTGCTCGTCCCCAGCCAGCGACCTCTGGTCCGGGCCTCCCGTGATGCAGAGCAGCACAGATCGCCCCAGCTCCCAGGCAGCCACGCATTCACGGGCATCAGCAGTCGGTGCAGCTACAGCGACTGTACCGAGGCAGTCACGCTGCTCCTCACTTTAAGGACAGGACTCGGTAACACGAGGCGCCCAGCACGCTGCTGTGGAGTAGGCTTAGCTAAGCGTCCTGCGCGTGCACGAGGTAGGCCAGGCTGCCGTCTGGTAGGTCAGGTGTGTGAAGTGCACTTCCGACATTTTCACCTAACGATGGGCTAATCAGAGGCGACCGCCCTGCAGGTCGCGGAGGGTGCGTATGTTTCCTGCTGCCAGTCGCAGCATCAGAGGTCAGCAGGTCGCCCTGCGGTTGCTAAGAGCAGCAGCTGCGGTGGCCCAGTAACCGTCCTGGCCCCTCTTGTGTTTCAGGGCAAGATACTGGTAGGGACAAGGAGCGCTGAAATCATTGAAGTTGGAGAGAAGAACGCGGCGTGTAGCGTCCTGGTGAGCGGGCACGTGGACGGCCCCGTGTGGGGACTCGCGACCCACCCCTCCAGGGACCTCTTCCTGTCCGCTGCGGAAGACGGGACAGTGAGGCTCTGGGACGTTGCTGACAGAGTGCGTGCAGCTCTTAAACGGTGTTACAGTTTCTAAGCAGCAGAGTCCTAAATTGCACTTAGCAAGTTCACAGCTGTGTGGGGAATTTGGGGGAGACTTGACTTTGTAAGCTCTCTGCTTACTGCCGTTCTCTCTGACCCCCTGGCTCTGATGCAGAAGATGCTCAACAAGGTGAATCTGGGACACGCTGCTCGCACCGTCTGCTATAGCCCGGACGGGGATATGGTGGCCATTGGGATGAAGAACGGAGAATTCATCATTTTACTTGTGAGCTCCCTAAAGATATGGGGAAAGAAGAGAGACAAGATGTGTATAAGAGACAGGAGCAGGGCAGGTAAAATGCTAGTGATTACATTCCAGTCACAGATAAAGCATAGATTAAAGATGCTCCTATATGACAGGTATCATCATTGTTTTCCAAATGTGAGTTATAGAGATTAAGCATAAATATGAGGGATTTGAAATAATATTAAACTGTTACAGGGGAGTTAAACATACAAACTAGTATTCTCAAAAAGATTAAAGAAAGTCTGTTTTTGGTATAATTCAAATCTTACTTTCTGATTGGTTCTTTCCATATTGTTTTTGGTGCAGGATCTTACACAAGCCGCTCTAAAAGGGAAGTTAAATTGAGAAGGAGAGAAGGCCCTTCGTGCCTGCAGCACCCCCCCAAACCCCCCGCCCCCGCAGCCTGTGCGCTGAGGCGGCTGCCCCTGCGCGCGCTTCTCCTCGCGGAGTCATGAGTCTGCTGGGCGCCAGCCGCAGCACCTGTGACAGCGAGTCCTCAGGGAAGCTTGGTGAACACATGTCCAGCAAGCTCATCTCACCAAGAGTTACCTTTCACCTGCCCTTTGAAAGCCTGGAAAGTTAGGGAATTCCCTGGCAGTCCAGTGGTCAAGATTGGGCACTTTCACTGCCACAGCCTGGGTTCTGTCCCTGGTCGGGGAACTAGGGTACTACAGGCAGACGGCACAGTAAAAAAAAAACCTGGAAAATTAAACCCCCTAACATTTCTTACAAAGCTGAGAAAATTAAAACTTTCAGCCTCAAACACATTTACTTCTCTTGATCTCTACTGAATATATAGTTCATCCCCTTAATCCATTGTCAGTGAACATCTGTGCTCCAGAATCTGAATTAAAATTTTTCTGGAGCCTTTTTCAGTGCTTAAGCTTTAGGTAACAGTGGTTACCATTTACCGAACCTGGGACTTCCCAGGTGGCACTAGTGGCAAGGAACCCACCTGCCAGCCCCCGAAGTGCAGACGACCTGCGTTCCATTCCTGGGTTGTAAGACCCCCCCGGGAGGAGGGCATGCCCACCCGCTGTGGTCTCCTTGCCTGGAGACCCCGGTGGACAGAGGGGCTGGGGGGCTGCAGCGTACGGGGCTGCAGAGTCAGACACGACCCACGACCGAAGCGGCCTTTCAGCACACGTGTGCGCTGTTCACTGAGCACTCGTGTGATCAGCACAGATCACTGAATCGGGTCTGTCAAAACTTGCTCTCTTACCGTAAGACCATTTTTACATCTGACACCTACCTCAGGATGTCAGCACATAAAACAGTAACTATGGTGTCCCTAAGCCTCCAGTGTCCCGAAGGTATGTCAGCAAGACCATGGAGCGTTTGCACAACACCAAACCACATGGCTTCACGTGGTCACTAGGCAAACAGTACTTTGTGTATTTGTGGCAGATAGTACTTTATTTAAAAATAACTTGGTCCAAGCTCCAAGTCGCATCCCTTCATCTAATAGCCTGACATGAGTTAAGCTGGTCTGTGTCCCTTGCTGTTAAGATACGACCTTAGCAGATAAAAGAATCCTATCTTACTGAATTATGTAGCCTAGTAATATATGTAAATTGTTAGTGGTTTTTTAAAAGCTGAGATATTTTTAAAGATAAAATGAGGAATCACTTAACACTGGCGTAAAATATAAACCTGTTTCATGTGAACTAATACGGTATCAGCCTACAGAATGTTTTGCCTCTCAGGTAAATCTGCTTGAGGCCATATCACTCACGCTCATCTTGAGTATTTACAAAGGACTAAGCAGAAAGAGTCACTGGGCTAAGGTGGTTCTAGTTGATGTGGCTTCCGGGGGCTTTAGCTATAGTGCCCGGATTCCAGCTCCTGGACCAGGGATCTGAGCCGCGTCCCCTGCACTGGGAGGTGGATTCTCAGCCCCTGGGCTGCCAGAGAGGCCCTTTAAATGCTCACACTGCTGTACTTCATGTGGTCTAATGCACCTCTGCGTGTAACCTCTTGTATGTTCAGATTTAGTCCAGATTCCCGGTTTCTAGCCGTGGGTTCCAGTGAGAATTCAGTGGATTTTTATGACCTGACACTGGGCCCCACCCTTACCAGAATCAGCTACTGCAAAGACATCCCGAGCTTCGTCCTCCAGATGGACTTCTCTGCGGACAGCAGGCATCTCCAGGTACAGCGCCCAGCGCTTCTCGGCAGTTACGCTGCTGCACGCTGGTGCTTTAGAAACTCCCGTCCCCAGCTCAACTCTTGCCTTTCGCTCACTACCATGTTCACAGTTTCTGGATAATTCCTTACTAATCTGTTCTTCTGAGTCCTTTTTTTTGCTCACAGATTTTTATTATTCTCATCTTTTAGTCTTAATTGTTTTAGAAGTGTAAATCAAGTAGCATTCTGCCAGTACACTATAAACCATTTCTGGGTTTTCACTTCTCACATGACGGGATTCTTGTTCCATTTCCATATATGCAAGGTCTCCACTGGTTGCTATAAGCGGCATGTCTGTGAAGTGCCTTCAGGAAAACATCTTCTGGATCAGGCTGCCATTGACAGAATCACTTGGGCTACATGGACTAGGTAAATATTTCTTGTATTCAGAAGGGAAGAACTAACTAACTGAAAGTCAGGAAAATTAGAAAATGTTATTTCTGAACAGCTAGAGCCTTCCCCGAGGGAAAGTAATTGAGTTTTAAGTTTTTGTTACCATCTTGAATTCTTCCTAAGAAAATGATATACTCAGGGTGGGACCCCTCTTGATCAAATATATTTCCGTATCAGTTATTTTAACGAAAGGAAATCGAAGTTGTGACTTTAAGGATACCATATTTCCTTAAGTAGGTTTAATAACAAAAACATGTATTGAGTATTGTTAGGCAATAGTATTTCTCTTTCTATAGGAATGTTATTGATAGCAGCTGTTAGAAATGAAACCTTATGAATGGGTTCAAAGTTGCTGGCTGTGGAACAGTTAACCATGAGTAATCATCAGTGAAAATGAAAGATACCCTCAAATTCCTATAACATAAACACTTAATTTTTAAAATAGTTCTGTCAGCTATTGCAAAGTATTAATTGAATTTTTGAAAGACTGTTTAGTCTAGAAACCCTTAAAACTGTAAAATTTCAAAAAGAAAAGGTATGTGCAGGGGATTCACATCCCAGGAGAAACTCAGGCTTCCAGGTAATGCCTTTTCATAATTTATTCTTATATCTAAATAATGTAATTAGGTTCTTAGAGGTTAATTACCATGAAACTTTTCCAGGATTGTAAAACCTGTGTTTACTATGGTGGGTTTATTCCTTCTCTGTAGTATTCTAGGAGATGAAGTTACGGGAATCTGGTCCAGACACGCTGAGAAAGCAGACGTCAACTGTGCCTGTGTGTCTCATTCAGGAATCAGCCTGGTAACAGGAGATGACTTTGGCATGGTTAAGTTATTTGACTTTCCATGTCCTGAAAAATTTGTAAGTTTATCTTGGGTTTAGTATTTTATGTAACTTTACCCCCAATTTACTTTTAATCATTAGTACATTTTCCCACATATGTGCTAAAATATACTGTCATCTCATGATTTGAAAATATTTTGAAATTTGAGATTCTAAACTTTTTCCCAAACTTCCTAAATCCATTACTCTGAAATAAAAGTGGTTAGAAATTATCTCCCCTTGCCCTCAAAAAGTCATGCATCTTCTCAAACTGTCTTAACAAAGCTGCATTCAGCCTTCTACCAGACCTTTGATCCATCTGTTACCACACTGCAAATGCTGTTTTCAACGCAGACTCATCGCTCTGAAAAAGCGTTTAATCAATAGCTGTGGCCCAAACTGCTGACTCTCTCCAGTCTTTGTGATGGAGACAGTGGTTCCTGACAGAAACCTTTGACTTCTGTGTTTATCACACACGTTGAGCCTTGTTCTTTATTGTTTTTTAGGCAAAACACAAAAGGTTCTTGGGTCATTCACCCCACGTGACAAACATTCGATTTACCAGCGGCGATCGACACGTTGTCAGCGCTGGCGGCGACGACTGCAGGTCGGTGACTTTCTCAGCCCAAGATCTGCCGACTCACTAGTTGAGAGATTCAGTCACTTCTTCTGACAGGTTCATTGTATGGACTCAGCTAGTAAACATCATTAAGGTAGCAAAACCAGGTGGCTCTATGGAGTTTGTATACTGTGTACTAAAAGGACTTAAAAAGGAAACATTTTATCCATGTATGACTTGAAAGCTTAATTGAAAAACTGATCTGAGAATCTAGAAATATCATGAACTCACTGCTGTTTTCTGATTGCAGTTTATTTGTCTGGAAATGTGTACATATGCCTCACTGAAAGATACGGATGCTGAGAAGATTCTGTAAATTAACAGCCTTGAGAAAAGCAGGACTACACAAGGGGAAAAAATCAGAACCAAGCCCTGCATGGCCTAGTGGTGCTAACTTAAGACTGAAACAGGCATAAATGCCCAAACTTGTCAAAATGATTGATCGGTTCAAAATCTCTGTAATATGCGAGTAACTGTCCATAATCCACACACTGCCAGGTAATCCCTTGTCAAGAAAGGATTAAATGGACTGATGGTTACAGCCAGCCCCCATGTGGGGGAGTGTGCAGATCTGGCAGACCTCCTCAAAAAAAATGAACCCAAACCTCAAAAACCCAACTTGGATAATTTTCATCCTCTTTTTTAACAAACCTTTTTTTTTTTTAATTTTCAAGATTCAACTGTTCAGCATGTTATCTTTGTGTTTACATAAGCAAATATACCATCACCCTAAAGGATCACAGTTTTTAAAGGCAAACATTATTTTCCCTAAGAAAACATACACGAGGTCTACTGGAGAATATAATGCTCCTAAGCGTTAATAAACTCCCGCTTATAAAGGACATCTTTCTCCTGAAAGTTTTAAACTCAAGAGCAAATCCCAGGTCAGTTGTGTATGATCAGGTCACTGCATTTTCATTTTTGAGCTGTCGGTCTACGTCCAGAATTCATCCCTGTAACTCGAACAGTAAAACATGATTATAGCCTCATTAATGGAAAAGTATGATGAACAATCATTTCCAGTGATGTACAGTTTAAGGTTTTAGACAGTAGTACCATTTAACTGGGAGAGAATGCCAAGTATTTAAAGATGCAGGCTAATAGAAACATTTAACATGTAAACTAAAGCATTAAATTCACATTTACAAAGTTACACAATTTAGTAACTCTTAAAATGTTTATAGCCTTTTTTTCTATGGAAAAACTTGTTTATAATGTAATGCCACCCCATAGGCTGACTTCCAAAAGGAATGAGTATCGGTCCACTTATAAAACTTGTCTGCAACAATTCTTTCTTGGTGGACTGGGGCTGAACTCTTTACTCCTGTTCACTTTAAATGCTGCCAAAGATCAGTACTTGCCATTCAGGACTTCCTATTTAGCTCATCTGCAGTTTCCTGATGATTGGAAATTATGCAGACTGCTATTTAAAAACATACTTTTCTAAGTGTGAAGAAGTTTAAGGCGCTCTGCTGGCCCTGTGGCTCTTTATTTCCATGTGCTAGTCATCTTTGTAGTGTTAGGAGAGCCGTCCAGGTGTCTGGTCACCTGTTTTCTCTGGGCAGCACCCTGTAAACACGGGAACCAAGAAAGGCCGGGCTAAACCCTGGAGGCCCAGCCAGTGGCTGAGCCGGGTCCGTTGCAGAGCTCTGAACAGCTGCGTCGGAAGGACTGACTGGGGTGTTCTTTAAGAAGCTTGAAACATTAAGATCATTTTCTTTCATTTTCGTGGCAATGGATTCTCCTAAATTAAGCCCAATTTGATTTAAAGCTTCTATTCATGTATACTATAAAAGAGCAATTGCTAAAGCTAAAAATTCCCCTGAACCACTCCCCCTCTATTTGAGGCGGGTGCTGCTTCAGATATTCCTTGGGTCAAGTTTACCTGCTTTTCGCTAAAGAGAAATTCCCAGTCTCATTACACCCGGGTAGAAACTCCGGCCATAATCACGGAGCTACACAGGGTGACCTGCTTCCCCTGCGCTGTCCTTCTTCCCGAGGTCGGTCTGCGGCAGCCTTCAACCCCCGCTGTCTGTGTCCCGACACGGTCCTGCTGAGTTCAGTCGTCAGCCCACAACCGCCGTCCTCGCACCAGCCATCGACTGAGGCCAGGTGAACAGCCGTGACAGGCTGTGTCGATTACACCGTTTATTTTTTAACCCAGAGGGCTGTTCCCTTGGGTAGTACCTGACTGAGCTCCCCAATCTGTAACCTGAGCCCTCCCCTGGCACCGCTGGCCTCCTCTCCGTAGGCAAATGCACGCCCAGACACCCTGGTGCCACTCACGGCCACCTCTGCTCCCTTCCTTTTCGGTGAACTTTTTTGATGGTGGTTCATTTTGGACCAAGTTATAGTGAACTTCTGCCTGCCCATAAACCATAGCAACTGAAAGATGAGAATCTCTTAATGCATCTCCTTAAATAGAAAAAAATCTGATTTCAGCATATTATTCCCTCACAAAATGGTTGAGCCCTTGTCTCCCGCTTACATTCTTTACAGTGAAATTATGAGAATACAAATATACTCCATTTATGAGCACTGATATAAAAGTCTGTTTAAATTTCTGAAAATACAATTTAAAACAAATTTCTTCTGCAGAAATAAAGCATCTCAAGTAAGTCAACACTCAAATGAACAAGTACCTTAGATTTGGTGGAGTACAACTTTTCAGAATGAAACAGAATTGCCATTTCACCTGGGGCTGACCTCACAGCGGCTTAATGTATGCCCTGTGTGCCGTCTTGCTTCCTCTGATGTTTCAAGTCTTATAAGCACAGCAAAGTGCAACTTACAAAATGGTTTAGTAACTGGTTAATTCTTTCTTCTTCCAACAGCAAAGAGATGGCCACAAGGCTGCAGGTTTAGCGTGTGAAACATGGACTTTTACACACGTAGTTTATTATCCCTTGGATGTATGACTTAATAAGCATGTCAAACGTTTTTTTTTTATAGTTTAATTTGGTCCTTAGAATATTTTGATCTTTACTATCCTTTTTGCATTAACTCTTTTTTTCTAACCAACTTTTAGCTTTACTTTTTAAAAAGCTACATTGTCTTTAAAAATCAGTGATCTGTTACTTAATTCTAAAGAATTTGACACTTCTTGCCTTAACAATTTTAAAACCACACACAAAACTCTATATTTTCATTCGGTATCTCAAAAGTTAAGTCCTGTTTTGCAGTTTACCCATCCGATCTCTGTAATTATATAGTCTGTCATTTAAAATATACTATTTAAATCTAATTTTTACATTTAAAAAATTATCTTCAATAATAACTATATTTTCTGTGGAGTTATTTCTGAGAATGTTATTTTTCAGAACGTGAGAATATGTATGTATAGCTATAATCTTGTGAGTTAAAGTTTGTTCTGATACATGTATATACTTGTAAAAAATTTTTGTATAATTTTGTGATAATGTAGATCCCCCAGATACTTATTTAAAAAGCGTATGTTAACAGTAAATGAAAGCATTTTAAGGAACTGTTGCGATTTTTTGCCTTTGCCATTCCAGCTGTGTTCCCCTGCACGTTCCACCTCACTCCCCCTTTCTCAGACAGCAAGGGGGCAGACGCCTGGGCTTCCGCTTGGAAGAGCAGGCCTGAGTGAGTGAGTGAGGCCACCTCAGCATTTGGGGCCACTCCCTGTTTTCTGGGGAGTCAGAAAGTGAAAGCAACCATCCAGCTTCCAGAGTCAGGGCCCTGCCCTCCCTCAGCGCTCAGCATGCAGCACCGCTGCGCCTCAGCTGGACCACCAGCACCAGCAGAGAGGGCACCACACCATAAATTCTGATACCTGAACACAGCAGTGTACAAACATGCCTCAGGTGTTTAATAGAGTTTAGCTTTTTCCTTAAACTGTCTTTTCACAGTCAAAACAAAACAACAAAAAAAGACCCAATGTTAAAATCACTTAATAAACTTACAAACTTGAAAAATTAGACACTTCAGATAGGCAATAAACTTCATATTATGAAAGCAATATATTCCAAGTTTCAAAGATGTGACAGATTCTGCAGAGCGTCTTTCATCAGCGATGGGAACTCTCAAACGCCACAGGCTTCGGTCAGGTGGGACTACGCGTCACTCACTGAATAAACAAAACCAAAAGTTTTCCAGTTAACCGCTTTAATTAACGTCAGTTAACAGAAGTTGAGTATTTTCAGACAACATCTGCTCTACAGATTACAATGTAAAGATAAAGTTTGTAAAAGGAATTATATAAGGTACATAAAAGATACTAATATATGCGTTTAAATTTAAGGGTCACAGTAAAAATATTTTGAAACTTAATTTCACTGTTTAATAATGTCCAAGAAAACTGATGTGAAAATTTGTGATCTGAAGGCCTGAAGTTCACATAGTGTGTTCAGAAGCTAAAGGAAGCCTGAGGCAAACAAACAACTATGAAACAAAATTTGGTTTGTGTAGTAAATTATTTTGCCAAAGACCCTAATTGAACAGCAGACAAAAAGTGATGCTTCCCCCAAATTTGTATGCTTACAAATTTAAGAAAGTATTACATATACTAGAAAAGCATTTGAAATGACATTAGAAAAACTCCTAACCTTTACCTGGTCTGAGGTCGAATCCATTTCAAGGCATGTCGTGGTGGGACAGTGATGGTGGGATGATAGAACGTGCAGTCAGGCCGTGTGCACTGAGTGTTGAATCTGCAGTGCTGCAGACAGAGAGCAGGCTCAGCACCTCCGCAGAGCCAGTGCGGAAACCCACAGCACCCAGGGCCACAGTAACCCGCCCATAACGGCTGCGGGGCAGCAGATACAGCCTGTTCACATCGGCTTCAACACTACTGAAGCCCTCAAACAGGAACCCCCACCAAGACAAAATCCTAATCGAAGAGTAACAAGGTAAACTTCCAAAGGAACCCGAGCATATAATACAGAGTTCCTCTCGTTCATGCAACAGCCACATGCCCATCCTGCCCAGCACCCCCCATTTTCACCCTCAACTGCATCCAACCACAGCTGGGGAACTGAAGGCCTTTCACACGGCCACTAGGCTGCAGTTTCAGAGAGAAGGTGATTCATTCCAGCAGCCAGACAGCTGGAGACGCAGCGACCAATCTCTAGTGCAGACAGTGAGAACTGCAGGTACGTGTGTGGACGGCAGGTGGCGTCAGTAAGCACTACTGGACCTCAGCACCTCCGGACTGGCATGAGGGTGGGGCAGGGGGCACACGTTTGGGGCAAAGAAGAGCGGAACCCGACAAGCAGCAGGGAGCGTCCCTCTCCTGGAAGGGGAGGCGCTGTGCTGGGCTGCTCAGTCGTGTCCGAGTCTCTGCAACCCCACGAACTGCAGCCCACCAGGCTCCTCTGTCCGTGGGATTCTCTGGGCAAGAACACCAGGGGGTCTTCCTGACCCAGGAATGGAACCTGAGTCTTCTGCTTGGCAAGTGGATTCTTTACCGTCTGAGCCACCAGGGACGCCCACGGGAGATTAGTCTACTAACATTAAACCGGTTCAGACAGCTTGGCCTAATGGGCCACACACAGGCTCAGGGACAACTAGGGAATAACTTAAAGGCCTTAAAACCATGGAGTTAACAAAAAAGTTAAACTGGGAAAGGAAAAAAAAGGAAAACAGTATATAGTTTGCTAGTGAATAGGCTGCCACTAAATTTCCTCTTGGGAAGGTGAAAGCTCTTACTTTTGGATGATAGAAGGGACACTCCATTTTCTTACAAGCTGGGAAGTAGCGGCACAGCTGACTGCTGGAAGGTGCTGCTGCTGCTGTGACTGCAGAGATGAGATTTGGCAAAATCATTTTTAGTGCAGTTTGTGGATGTTTCTATGAAGTGGACATTTGTAACATTCACTACTTGAGATACGCTACTTTAGAATGCTACCGAACGGACACACCTGCTCTGTAAACTAGTTCACTGATTCTTACCCAGTGATCTCAAACTATTTCTTTTTAATTCAGTTTACAGTCACAAAACTGTTCCCTCTTCACTCAAATGCAGAAGTGCAGTCACCGACCTGGCTTTGGAGGCAGTCCTGGGGTTCTTCGGCTCATGTGAGTGAAGGGACAGTCCGGTTTAGTACATTTTGCATCATATTTACAATTTGGATGAACAAACAGACACTTCTCAGCAAATTTACAATTGGGAAAGGCTCTATAAAACAAAAAAAAAGTATTATTCATATTTAATCTCCTAAATACATGGTTTTTTGTAGGGATGGTCCACTATACTTGTTTTGAGAAACACTGAAGTAACAAGAAAAAAAAAAATCAAACTCCCATTTCTAAATGATGCCAGATACCAACACAGGACACAAATGCCTATTTCAAAGCCTGGGGGTAACAGACTTTCCTCTCAGGCCAAGCCACCATGAGAGGCAGAAGTGCTTCCTGGGACAGGAAGAGACGCCGTCCACGCTGACTGAGGTTTGCCCAGCACTTTATGCAAAAGGGCATCTGCTACCAGCAGTGTGTTCTGCAAAACTCTAGTCAGCCTCTGCCCTGCTTCATCTTATGCTCCAAGGCAGACCTGTCTGTCACTCCTTCAGTGTACAGAATCCTCAAAGAAACCCAGAAGTTTCAGTACCTCCAGAGGCACAGAGGCAACCTCTGCCGCCTCGCCCTCAGACGACACCAGCGTGTGCTGTCCTGAAGGGCACACAAGTGCCGCTGTGGCATGCGGTTAAAAGCTCACACCTGGTCACAGCAAAGAGCCAGAAGGAAGCTCTCCCGAGGAAGTGACCCGAAAGCAGGAGCGAGCTGCTGCGACTCACTTGCAAGGCGACACGGGGTGATGGTAAGCGCACTCGCCCCCGTTCCTGCAGGCAGGCCAGTACTTGCAGCGCTCGGGCGGCTTCTCCGGCTTCTGCGCTCCGCTCAGCTCGCTCAGCTCAGCTACAGAGGGGAACAAAGACAGAGGCTTTCACTCACTGTGACCAGTTCTGGACAGGACACCTTTGGTAAACCTCCCTCAACACCCAGGCTCAGAACCTTATGTTCCCATGTCTGCAGTTACACAGAACACGCGAGTCCAAAGACTACAGCCGGCATCTCACAGAGACTGCTAGGGCACAGACAAGCGCCCTCACTGGGAGGGGGGTGGGCAGGGACGCTCAGCGAGAGTCATTCTCCCTGACAATTCCAATTCCCAAAATTATTTCAGCTGAATGAAGATTAAAAGAGAAGAGTCTCAACTAGGGAAGCAATAAAATGAAATGGGAACTGGAAACTCGGGGTGATAAAAAACGGGAGCGAATTCCCATATTCAGGTTAAGATGATTAGTGTCTGAAAACAAGTGTCCCCACTCGCTGAGGTATGCGCAGCTTTCTAGGTGTAGGTGACAAATTCACACCAATGGACAAAGGGAGGAAAAGATTTTGCCTAGAGCATCACAAATGTCCTATGACCCAGAGGGGCCCAGAGGATCACTTAACAGATCAGAGTGAGGCTGTCCAGATGTAAGGTGGTCCAACGGAAGAAAGCCGCATGGAGCAGACCTGCTCAGATGAGCGGCCTGAAGAGCACACGCGTGGCCCTGAGGTGCTACTCAGCACCCCCCTCCTGGGCCGGGCCGAACAGCACCATCAGCGACACTGAGGCCAGAAAACAGCACTCGTGCCACCAGACGCCGGCCGACTCGGGAAGCAAACACCTTTCCGTCTGGGATCTAAACTCTGTTTTGGGGGCTGAGCTGTGCAGCACGTGGGATCTCCGCTCCCCGACCAGGGAGGGAACCCAGGCCTCTGCAGTGGGAGCTGGGAATCCTAACAACTGGACGGTCAGCAAAATCCCCCATGATATCTAATTTTTAAATGACAGCAACTAACGGAAACTTGAAACACAGAATAAACCAAGCAGCACCTGAAGGCCACGAGACGCCAGCTGCTGACCCAGGACGTCCGAGAAATGGGTGTTCTGAAAAATGAAGTAAAGCAGCCACTGGCAGATCTCAGGAGCGATACCAAAGAGGTTAAAACGCTTGTACAAGGAAACTATCTTTCTGATGAAAAAATGTCATGTGTACATAAAGTTCACAACTGGTTTTCTCTAACGTTTACTTCATAAGCTATCAACACTCTTCCTGTTTAAGAGGCAAATTCACTTTCTATTGCAAAGTATAAAATTTGGGCTGCCGTGAAAGGCCAGCCAGAGTGGCTTAAAACAGCCACTGCAACTGGTGGCATCAAACACTGGACGGGAAAGCAGCTAGCAAGCGTCAAAGCCCCACCTGGGCGGGCAGAGCAGGCTGGACGAGAGCCTCCTGATGGAGCCTTCTCGGGCCCCGTGTCCTCTGCTGCAGAGCGCCGTCTGAGCAGCAGCGAGACACCAAGGCCCGGGTCAAAGCTGTGATGGTGGCAGCTCCCCATCACCACAGTGTCTCCGTGGCGGCCGCAGCGCCGCGCAGTCTGAGGCAGCTCCCCTACCCAGGGGTCAGGGCAAGGCTGCCCGCACCAGTCAAGCTGCACACGCATGTCTACGTTCACACAAAGTTAGACCTGGAACTACGCTTCTCGCGTGGCTCAGGGGTAAAGAATCCACGTGCCAGTCAGGAGACGCCAGTTCCATCCCTGGGGTGGGAAGACTCCCTGAAGGAGGGCATGGCAACCCACTCCAGTATTCCTGCCTAGAGAATCCCATGGACAGAGGAGCCCAGTGGGCTATAGTCCTTGGGGTCGCAAAGAGTCAGACGCGACTTGGCAACTAAACAAGACCCCGAGGTACCAAAAATTCAACTACCAAACTGAAATCCAAAGCACTAAGAACACCGGAGTCATCTCGTACTTCAAACAGAACATACGGGGTCAAGAGATCTGAACGGCCTGACTACTGCAGTGCCCACCACCTCAGTTACTAACATTTACAATTTTCCTTCCTTTGAAAGAAAAGTCAAGATTTTACAACTCACTCCACCAATCAGAACTGATCCACAGCAGTCCACACTGCTCAAGATAACAGCAATATGTCCTTTGCTCACTGACGATCTCCCCCTAAAGGCTATTGTATTTTTAGTGACTAAAAATGGTATTTAATGCATTTTCATATCTCTAACAAGAGGATCACTGTGGGAAAATTTCAGAACCCATTACTGCCTTCTCTTTGATGCTCTTCATATTTAATGTTCAGTAACTGTCTCGCTTACCAATGAAAGTGTTCCTAAAATCTTCCTAAGTTGTGAGGAAGATTACTGGTATTCACCCTCAAGAATGAAAATGCTCGAGGCACCGCACTCACTGATTTCCAGGGAGAGAAGCGTTGCTCCGAAGCGTTCATCTGCCTAAAATCATGTCACTGTTTGAACTGAGTTCATCTCTACTACTATGCTTCTATATCAATGTAAACAAAAGGTTTTTTCCTAAACCTCCAAGAAGTACTTTTAAGTATCAGATAAGAAACTCCTTTCAAGGGAATTTCACTGAAGTAGAAATAACATCAAAATCCAAATAGAGTTTTCTGTCCAGTTAATTACTAATTACAAGTGTAACCAACTACTGCTGGTTCAAGGGAAATATAACATAGTTTCTAAATGGGGAAAAAAAGGTAAACAAGGCACCAAGCAAGAATTCATCCTTTAACAAGCATCAAGGAGAGGTATTTGTTGGCCTCCATGGTGGAACTCCATTTTAGCACACACAAAGGACAAACAGTTTTAAATTCAATTGGTCATTTTGTGTGAAGAAGTATAAAAGCCACTACCAAATTATAAATAAAAGACCTCCAACCAATATTCATTTGAGGTAGAGACACACGGCAAAGACGTCCTTCACGACGCCAGCACCCTGAGAGGGCGGGCTGAGCCCCTACACACCGTTTGCAAAGCTACCATCTGGGTCCTCAAGCTGCCTGCTCAGCACGTGCCACTGCTGCGGGTGGAGGAGGCCCGCGAGTCCCCCGTGTGAGGCTGCAGGGTGCCGTGCGGGTCTCATTCCTTCAGAGCACATGTCCTCCTCTTGATCTGACATGTATCCTGGGGGGCTGGGGACACCGTCCAGCGTCACTATAAACTTGGGACTCGCAGGTTTATCTGGTTGTACAAGATCTCTGCCAGACAGATAGAAAACACCACAGAATTAGGGAAATGCACGGAAAGCCGAGCCTCCTACAGTGCTCTTCAGCAAACTACCACTGCCCCGACTGGCCTGCGGCTTCTTCACTAACAAGCAAGCCTTGGCAGGACTCCCAGGACGGCTAGCGGACTCCTGCTCACGCACCACGACTCGGGCCCACCACTGTGGCAGCGACAGCAGGCCTCAGGCTGCCCGCGGGGCGCTCTCCCTCAGCCCTGACCCCGGCACCCACTGGGCCCTCGCAGGGTCACGTGGAAGCAAATGGAGAAGTCAGCACCTATGCTCAGAACACAAGAGCCAGCCGGTCTATGCCTACACTTAGTTTATCAACTCTGGGTCTGGTTCCTTACAGAACATTCAGTCCGTTACCTACGGCAATAATCACCCCAACCCAATCTGCTAACTCTGATTGAGAGGTCCTAATTCTTATCATTGGGCTTTTAAAATTTCATTTCCTGGGTGTGCATAAAGAAAATAATCTTCTTAAAAAAGCTAAATCATACACTGACTTATTTGTAAGATAATGATTTCTGAATAAGGAAGATGAACTGCACTTTTTGAGAACTGGGTGTGCCTGATGGCGCACGACCTAACCACTCAGTCAATACAGCGTCTACACTAGGGGCCGGGATGGGCAGGAGGGAGCTGGGCACTGGCGGTCAACCTCCACTATCTATCAACACACGAGCTACACAAAAAAAAAAGCCATCTACCGTGTCTGCACAAGGTGTCCTGAAAGGGCCCGAAGGGCATCTGCCGTCTTCATCCCCGACTCCTGGTTTGCTGCCACTACTAGCTCCTCAGACAGCTTTGGCTTCTTCAGAATAAATGATCTTGTGTCTGCATGGACCATGGATTCCATGTCATAGTAATCTGAGCCAAAAAAATTGGCCACAAATGTTTACTTCTGAATATAACTTGCATTCCCAACATCACACACGTGAGAAGAATGTCAATCTTTTATATGTTTGTAATTATTTTAAAGGAAAGTTACAATGGTTCTACTTAGGAATAAGGCTGCAATTCTATGCCAAACATCTTTTCAAAGAAGTCAAACATTCCTTTGCTCATACAGCGTATTACCAAGGCATTCTAATGAACTTCCTGCCTACAGCAGAGAAGAAAGGTTCTTCCATGAGGCACCTAATGGGATATTATTAACAATATAAAGTACAACAATATTTTCTATAAACAAAGAATACAGACTCCTAATGTGCCCTAGTATCATGATACGAAGGCTGCTTTTAAAGACCTCTTTTTTGTTCATTTTGCACACTTACAGAGCAGCACACACCCTGATGAGAACAGTGAGAGGGGCGCAGTTTCTGCCTGGAGACAGACCACTTTGGAAAAGAATTTTAAGATGAAGAGACATTGATAAAAATACAGCAAGGATGACACTGAACTTAATGCGAGCAGCCACAGATCCCATCACCCACCACATAGTTTTCAAGCTCAACTACTTTATAAAATACACCAAGACCTGGAGCCCAGGACACGGGCCAGCAACGCAGCAGCAGGCGTCAGTGACCCCCGTCAGGAGCAGCTCTGCTCCCCAACAGGCAACGGAGATCACAGCTCAGAGCACCCTGACTCGGGGCCACGCACTAAGTAAAATGGATCCTGAGAGCACCGCGCTAGCTACACAAAGAGGAAACAAGAACACAGGGGCCCCAGGGGGCTGAGCAGATTAAGCGGCAAGAAGGCTCGCGGCCTAAAGGGTCTCATGTGTGCCCCTGTGCTGACGGGCTTGGATTCTGGTCGAGGAGTATTAAGTAAACCAGGCTTTCTAAGCAGTGAAGTGATATGAGCAGGCTTTTTTTAGAAAGACAGACAGGGCAGGACTAGCTACACAAAGAGGAAACAAGAACACAGGGGCCCCAGGGGGCTGAGCAGATTAAGCGGCAAGAAGGCTCGCGGCCTAAAGGGTCTCATGTGTGCCCCTGTGCTGACGGGCTTGGATTCTGGTCGAGGAGTATTAAGTAAACCAGGCTTTCTAAGCAGTGAAGTGATATGAGCAGGCTTTTTTTAGAAAGACAGACAGGGGCAGGAATGGACTGGAGCCCCATGGGGCTGCTGCCCACGCTGTCACCCTCTCGCACACCTAGAGGAGAGGAAACATGTTCCACACTCACAGGGGCACCAGCAGTGACAGCACATGCCTTCTAAACTACCGACCAGGAAGGAGGCAACCTGGCCCCCCTGCAAGGGCAGGAGAGACGCAGACAGGAGCAGGAGGAGAGGGAGGAACACGCGTCAGGACAGGACAGAGCGCAGACTTCATGGTGGGCAAAGACACATTTCAACTGTAGACTTCTTTAGCTTGAGGTCTTGCGGGACTCGCAGCTGCTCACAAACAAGCTGAAAACGCAGATTTGATTATTACGAGCGGGAAAGAAGAAAGAAACAGTCTCTGCTGATGGTGAAATGAGAACATGAGGTCAGCTGTACATATTCAGCCCGCTCTCTTCTCCCTTAGCCCTCACAGGAGCCCAGGAAGCAGGTCCCGCTTGGGGTGCAGACGCCCGGTTTGCACTCAGCGCTCTCTGGTTCGCCGCGTCCGCACAGCTAGCAGATGGAGGGGCCAGCGTGCAGTCCGCGGGCTGCGGCTCCTCAGCACCCTCTTCTCTTTGAGGCACAGCAGTTCTACTAACCCGCATCTCGGGAGAATATGGACGAGACAAAAATAGTGCTCAGGGCAGGACACAGGATACAGGTAACATTTCAAGGGCAGGAGAGGAAGGGAACTGAAAGAGAAGGAAAAGGAACTACTGGAAAAACAGGGAGTGAAGTGCCGGAAGACAAAAGATAGAAGATGGAAGACAACATGGGAACACCAGGGCCACACGTCACAGAGTGCAGAACAGTGTGCACAGAAAACAGCTTTATTCTCGACACGAGCCTCTCGTCTCCCCATCAAGACTCCTGAGCGTGGCCTGGGTCAGGCAGAACAGACAGAAGGCAGTTAGAGACACCTCCTGGGTGAGGACCACAGGCTGGATCCACACATCTGCACCCTCCTGAAACTCTAAGGCCTTACAAACAGTTGTGAAAAGAAGAGAAGTGAAAAGCAAAGGAGAAAAAGAAGGCTGTAAGCATCTGAATGCAGAGTGCCAAAGAATAGCAAGGAGAGATAAGAAAGCCCTTCTCAGGGATCAATGCAAAGAAATAGGAAAACAACAGAATGAGAAAGACTAGAGATCTCTTCAAGAAAATTAGAGATACCAAGGGAACATTTCATGCAAAGATGGGCTCAATAAAGGATAGAAATG
>SJYC01144123.1:0-20319 GCA_006408675.1 Madoqua kirkii
AGCTTTAACTGCTAAATGCAGAAATTTCAGTTCAACAGTTAGAATCCACTTCCTTTCAAAATGTACATGGAAGATGTACAAAATATTAAGTCTTAAACTACTTAAAAAAAATTATACAGATCACATTACCTGATCACAATGCAATTAAGTCCATAGTATATAGTTAAAATGATTAAAAGACTAAAACAAAAACTTCCATATTCTATACATTAAATGCACTTGAATGATAACAAAAACTTTGTGATGTGCAGGAAAAATGGCACATCAAGAGAAATTCATAGTTTAAATGCTTACATTTGCAAAACCCAGGCTAACATAAGTTAATGAGAAACAAGATAGATATATTAAAAGAGCAAAAATCACTGAAAGGGAACACATACCAAAAGAGAATCAGTAAAGCAAGAACTGCTGCTGTGATAAATCTTTCAAAAGACTGGCAAAACACATTTTGAGCAACAGAGTAACCCAAGACAAAAGCAAAGTACTGTGAGGTGGCTAGCCTCCTTACAATACGGAGGCCAGAAAGATGGCGAGCACATCAACAGCTCCCGCCATGATATGTACATAGTTAGATTTTTAAAAACCTGTCAGAACAAAGCTGCTCAACAGTGCCTAAGCTGCCAACTGCCTAAGCACTCTAAGTGATTCTGCAGCGTCACTCTGCGCTGGTAACAGACGACACCAGCAACAGCAGCACCAGTCTTCAGTAGAGTACTTCACACCTTTTCAGTCTCTTAACCTCTTACTTTAAAATAAAACAATGATATAGAAAGCCTCAGGAAAACGCCCAGTGAGTTCCTGTAAGGCAAAACACCATTATAATCTCATTCAGGTCTAGAAAATAGAACTAAGTAAGCCACTCCACAGCACGTGAAATACTGGGCTGGATGAGCTAGCCAAGAGAAGTATCAACAACCTCAGAGATACAGATGACACCACTCTAAATGGCAGAAAACGAAGAGGAACGAAACAGCCTCTTGATGAAGGTGAAAGAGAATGAAAACCCTCGCTTAAAACTCAGTATTAAAAAAGCTAAGATCACACCATTTCATGGCAAACAGAAGGGAAAAAGGTGGAAGCAGTAACAGATCTCCTCTCTGGTTCTAAAGTCACTGCAGATGGTGACTTCAGCCATGAAATTAAAAGACGCTTCTTGGAAAGAAAGCTACTGACAAAGCAGTGTATTATAGAGCAAAGACATCATTTTGCCAACCAACGGCCACAGAGTCAAAACCATGGTCTTTCCAGTAGTCATATACGGACATGAGAGTTGGACCATAAAGAAAGCTGAGCACCGAAGAATTGATGCTTTTCAACTGTGGTGTTGGAGGAGACTCTTGAGAGTTCCTTGAACTGCAAGGAGATCCAACCAGTCCATCCTAAAGAGATCAGTTCTGGGTATTGATTGAAAGGACTGATGCTGAAGCTAAAACTCCCAATACTTTGGCCACGTGATGCAAAGAGTCAACTCATGGGAAAGACCCTGATGCTGGGAAAGATTGAAGGCAGGAGAAGAGTGAGACAGAGAAAGAGATTGTTGGATCCAATGGACATGAGTTTGAGTAAACCCCGAGAGATGGTGAGGGACAGGGAGACCTAGTGTGCTACAGTCCATTGGCTCATGAAGAGGGAGGACACGACTTGGCGACTGAACAAGCCACCCCACTAGCCTCCATCCGTGTACTCCTATCCACAAGGAATCATAGATGCTTTTTAGAGTAATACCTAGTTTGTGATTTTATCATACAAATGTACATACCCAGACACAACACCTCACCCTTGTCCCTTGCATTTTCCAAGTCTACTGATATATATATAATGCCCCCAGAATTACATTTTGCCTATTGCACACTCATGGCCTCAGTATTTCCTGCCAGCTGCATCAGAGGCTTGATCACTCAGGTTCACATCCTCCAGCAAGATTAGGGTCGTCTTTTATTCTTTCATCAGGAGGTACACAAAATAGTGGATTTTCACTTTTTAAAAGTTTTAATAGCCATTATCAGTGCCTAGATTCACTAATTCACTGTTAGTTGGGGGAGAAAATTACTATAATTCTATCATTTTGTTTTCACTTCTAAGTTGAAATAATTTTAAAAGATGCTCCCTTCATCTACTATATCAAAAGGGATAGCAAATACTTTCAATTTTAAGTTGCGTGGATTTCATGGTCTGTTGCAATTGTTCATCTCTGAGGCTGTAGTAAAAGAGCCACAGACCATACGTAAATAAGGGGACATGGCTCAGTTTGATAAAATGTCACTTACAGAAACAAGTCCTAACTCCGGTACAACTCTGTCGCCCTGTGGTACCACCCTTAAAGGAAAGAAAGCATAAATGCTCAATTTCACTTCTCTGGTTCTCATGACAGTGAATTAGTATCTAGTATTCTCCAAAAGACCAATTAAGGGTTTACCTGGAGAAGGAAATGGCAACCCACTTCAGTACACTTGCCTGGTGAATCCCAAGAAGGGAGCCTGGCAGGCTACAGTCCATGGCTACAGTCCATACAACTTAGCAACTACACCACCACCATCACGGGTTTACTTAAAAATACCACCATGGGGGTGGGGGGGAACCATCATGAAATCACATAGTCAAACCTGTTTGAAAGTGAAAGTGAAGTTGCTCAGTCCTGTCCGACTCTTTGCGACCCCATGGACTGTAGACTCTTTGCAACCCCATGGACTGTAGCCTACCAGGCTCCGCCCTCCATGAGATTCTCCAAGGCAAGAGTATTGGAGTGGGTTGCCATTTCCTTCTCCAGGGGATCTTCCCAACCCAGGGATCAAACCCAGTTCTCCCGCATTTCAGGCAGACGCTTTAACCTCTGAACAGACTCCAATTCACCACAAATCCTTAACTAAAGCTCAAATTCCAGTTTCCACTGCTTTAAACAAATTGGCACATTTATACTTTGAATGAGTACCTACTGGTGATTTTGGGGGTTTTCCCATTTTCAGGACCATGATTTATTGGAACCACACATATGGACACGGCAAACTGCACACCCTAGGTTAAGGACTTTAAAAAAAAAAGGAGAGAGAAGGGAAAAATATAAGATGGAAATGTAAGGTTTCATGAAACAAGTAAATCTGGGAGGACCCTGGAACAATTTAAAGGACCCAGCTGAGGAGGAATGAAAAATGAAAAAATATATTCCAGCATTATAGAAGTATTAATCACAATTAGCACACAGCTTTGGTGGAGTTTTTTAATAGAAGAGGGAAAGAAGTAGAGTCTTTCCTAATGGGAACAGAAGAAACAGGGTAAAAAGCAGTGGAAAAGGGCTGTACAGGCCTAGGGGCAGATAATGAATGAAGCTGCCGGAAGGCCAAGGTGCTGGCATCAGTCTTGGATGACCCAGAGTGGGAGGAGGAGCCAGAAATGCTCTCACAAAGGAGTTACAGGATCAGAGCCACACTCAGATAGGAGAGTCTGTGCAAGAGTTGGGGATGAGAAGCTGAGAGAAAAAAAGCAGAAAGACTAGCTGGAAGTGTGTCAGACCCAAGGGGAGAAACTAGGACAACCGGGACAATGAGGCAGCTCCGACAGGCCAGAGACATGATGCTCAGAAAGGGGAAATTTGAAGCCAAGACTTCAAGCTCAAGGGAACAGGGGTAGGATCACCAAAAAGGAAGGAAGAGTGCAGGCGCCCACGTAGCTAGAGCCTGGCAAAACGCTAAGAAAGCTGGGCGACCGGGTTCATGGGAGTTCACTGCACTATGCTTTCCACTTTTGAGAACAGTAAAAATTTCCCTGATAACCTGCTTTTTCACATTCTGAAAAGTGGGACTTCTCCTGCAGTCCAGTGGTTGAGACTCTGGGCTTCCAATGCAGGAAGCCCAGGTTCGATCCCTAGTCAGGGAACCAGATCCCACATGCCACAACTAAAGACTGAACATCCTGAGTGCCACAACTAAGATCCAGAGCAGCCAAATACATAAACACAAATACATTTTTAAAATAAATAAAGACATTCTGAAAAGTCTATAGACTTCCCTCATGGTCCCTTTTTCTATTCATGGGCCTACTGAGCCCTTTTCTCATAGCCATAACCAAGATTTCATAAATACTCACTGGAAAATATGTGATGTCCTATAAAAAAAAGTATAGTAGAAAATGAAACACCATTTAAACTATTACCTTGACTTTTGTCTATATTATCTCCTTTTGCTTCCTCTTCTTTAATAGGAGAACTTATCCTGGGAACTCTGCCTTGTCCCTGGACCATTTCTGCTAGCAGTTCTTCCTGAGAAGTTCGAGTTCTGGGAGCAACTGGAAGTGTCTGTTTCTGTGAGACTTTTACATAAAAAGCAAAAGAAGAAGGAAATACAAATGAAGTGATACATCAAAACTCAACAGTGAGTATCACATTAAACGTAAATGCCTCCTTGGGTTTAGAATATATGAGTTGTTAGAAACAGTTCATAGAACCTCAGGTTCCCTTTCAATACTCTTAGTTACCCAAGCTTATATAAAACACATCTATGCATCTTAAAACTATACGCAACAAATACACTGTAGCACACGTGTGTTGTTAACCATATGCAGTTTAGGTTCTGCTTCATGGTTGTACACTAATTTCAAATTATAATCTAGATAGCCTGAATAAAGAATTTCAATGCTAGATTTTTGAGACTCCCTCCAATTACAAAAGTAGGAAATTTCAAGTTCACGGTGATGTCTAAATTTCTCACCATTCTAAATACTCAAAATTGCTGACAGACCAAAAAAGAAAACGTAAACAGAGGAATTGTTACGTCAAGTTGGCCTTTACCTAATAATTCAAATGCTGTTTATGTTCAGGGTTAAATTAGGGATGAGAAATAAGGGTACAGATGACTATCAGGCTTGAAAGTTGCTAGCTTACAGTTTACTTCATTTTAAGAAAGGGTCACACAAAGAGATGCAAAAGAGAATAGAAAAGCAGAAAAATGCTAAAAGGACGGTCATCAAATCCGTAGCAAAAATAAAAATTTAAAAATTTAGAGTGCATAAGCATTACAGCTTATTAGCAGAAAGTTCTGCATACTAGATACAGCACGCGGGGCACAGAGCACCAAGCCTGACGGCAATATGACACTCATCATTTGGATACATTTTAAGATGAGTTTCCTGTAAGATATTATAGCTCATTCTTCTCCTCTGTTTTAAAAACATGTTAATACTTTATAATCTTTCATAAAACCATTTAGTACTTCCACTAGGATTGGGACAAGAACATGAGTCAATTCTCTGCCTCATATTCCGTTAACAGGTTTTAGTGAAAGGAAAGAAACCAACTTGTTCATATGCTACACAAATCTTTGTAATTCCAACCGATTTTGGATTCTGCTCCCTTTCATACAACATAAATTTATATCTAATGTTGGCTATAATGCTATAAACATAAAAATCTCTTATTTACCAAAATTCCTTTTAAGATTTCCATTATATATTTTACCCTTATTAGAAAAGGGAATAAAAGGCATAACAGTTGCTCAAAGAACTAAGTTTTACTGACGGTTGAGAAAGTTTCTCACAGTGGTCACATCCCCTTTTAATCATTCGCGCCTTGGCCTTAGCATTTAGCAGGCATCTTTATCACCACTTGTGGAGCAATCATCTACAGCTTACCCAGGAATTATAAACATTCAAATTACCTGTAGAATAGTTAGTTGTTTTTGTTACAGATTCTTGAGCTTCAGATATAGCCTTCAAAATTAGATTCTTGTTAGCTTGTTTAGAAGGTGGAAGTGAAGGTCTGAAAAAGAAAGGCATTTTAACTGAACTGTAGATTGGATTTCTTTACATGCTAGCCATCCATAGTATCTTTACTACGGCCTTCTCTGGTCTGGAACAGACTATCTGCAGTCTTTAGGAAATACCAACTGGATTGGAACCTTACAACTTTTCAAACAACAAATTTGGATCAACTTTCCTCCCACCCATGTTACAGTTTTTAATGGAAAAGATATGTGTGTGTGCTGGTCACTCAGCCACATCCGACTGTGCGACCCCAGGCTCCTCCATCCATGGCATGCTCCAGGCAAGGACACTGGAGTGGGTCGCCATGCCCTTCTCCAGGGGATCCTCTTGACCCAGGGATGGAAAAGTCTTACATGGGATTAAATTTGTATTTTCACGATATCCTCTTCAAGAAACCCAGAAGACTCCACCAGGCAATGAAAGGTTAGTTCACAGGCGTGCCCAGATACCTCCGTTCAGGCTTCGCGGGCACCGACACGCTGCTGGAGACGCTTCCTGTACGGGACCCACAATCGTCGTCTTCCTCCTCCTCTTCTCCGTCGTGGCTGAACTTTTTTACTTTCACAACTGAACTTACCACAGGCAACTTTCTCTTCCGAAAGTTTTCTTCCTGCAATCATATAAATTTCCACTTATCTAGTCTCAAAAGATAAAAGTTTTACTATAGAATACTTAATAAAGAAAAAGCCAAGCAATATTAAGAATTAAGTTCATGGGCTATTTCCCTGCTTTCTTATATAAATAAAAGTAATATCTCTAATAATCAATCTTAAGCTAAAGCAAAAAGTGCTTTACTGTCATTCATAAATGGCAGCATACAGTACTGCTGAGGAAGCCAGTAAAGTGGGGCTCCTCAATTGCTTACTATAGCCATGAAGGATCTGAAACTGACCTAAAATCCTCCCAAAATTATACCGTAAAGTTAGCGCTATCTCAAACGTTAGCATCCTAGGAAATAAACAAGACGCAAGATATCTGTAGAAGCCGGTTGTGGAGAGGAAAATGCAACTGGTGTACTATGTTGAGCAGCTCAGAGATCAGTTTAGAACAAACTTGCAATATATGATGTTATTTCATATATAACTTACTATTAAGAACCGACCATTTTCAGCAGAACAGTTCAGAATTCAAAAGTATATACAAACCTCAATACTCATCTTTTCTGCGTTGCTTCTGAAGAAGGGACTGTAAGTCTCTTCTAAGCTGTTAAGCACTTCTGGTTCACACAAGCGTCCTGTTTCATACACCCGGCTGCTCTGAGTATCAAGTTGCTTGGCAGCATGAACACTGTTTTGCTGCTGTTGAAACTGCAATCTGTTTAGATGAGCACCACTGTCTGCGTTTCGAGTTGCAGGTGGTCGATAAATTTCAATAGAAGGGCGAGAAGAACTGTATGTAAGTGTCACTGTAGTTTTTTTCTGAGATAAGGGATTCTCCTGCACAAAATTGAGGTCTTCATCAATGAGATCATCTGGTTCTGGCTTAATATCAATCACATCTTCAGAGGGTGCTAGCTCCCTCAGAGGTTTCACTGTGGACATTAGTCGGGTTGCAGCTCCATCATCGTAAGTCTGTCTGTTAAAAAATGAAAACAAAACCAAAAAGGGTGTGTTACTAGTTTAAAGCAGTATCTTCTACTATTCAAAGACTAGTCAGATACATCTCAATGAAAAAGTACAGAAAAGAACTTTATGTATTCTATTAAAAAGTACTATGAAATTGCACTTTTTTTACTTTGATTTACTACAAAATAAATCATTATATACAAATATAATCATTATACAAATATAATCATTCTTTGGTCTTATCCTTATTTTATTCCAAAAGACTGCTCCCAACCACTTGTTTTCAAAAATGTCTAGAAATAGCAACTTAAAAGACATGTTAACTAATGTACATAAAATGTCACACACACCCATCTGCCCATACGTCTACACAAGACTCTTACCTAACATTAGTGGCTTTCTGCTCCTGAGAACTTGTAGAAACTCTAGACTCTCTTTTTTCAGGTCTAGTGCTAGAAACTGCAAGAGGTGGCACTGCAGCTTCGTGCCTTCTCTCATCTCCTCGACTGAAACTGCTCTTGTTTGAAGGTACGTTACCATCAAAGAGGTTGGTGTCAGAAGACTTCAGACTAGAGGGGTCTAGAAAGAAAAATACATGGTCCCTTTAAGCTATACTGATTACTTAAAGGCAATAAATATGTGTGCTTGACAACATGTTTAATGGCTGTACATTATTCCATAGTGATATAAATTTATCTAATTTATTATTACTGCCCTTTTAAGTAATTTTCAACACTGAAACATCCGTGAAGCTAAATCATTGTGCACATCTATAATTATTTCCTTAGGATAAACTGCCTAGTTTCCCTTTCTTTACTTAAACTGTCTTCAAATTATACTAAATTTATTGCTCTTAAATTCATAAAAACGTGTGCTTCCTTAAAAAGTACAAATGAACTACTGTTTTCAAATTCATGGGTTTCTCCCCCAAAGCAGTATAAATAACTTTTGAAAAACAATCACATTACAGCAAATTCCAAAAAACCCAAACATGATTTTTATGAACCTTACCGGTTGTTACAGAACGAAGTTTATCTAATACACCGTGAAGCCTAAAAGAAAAAAACAAACCCAAAATGTTAAAACTTCCTTTTATCACGAAAGACTGGATTTCAACTGTCACTCTGAATCTGACATTACAGGTCAATTCTTCAGTTAAATGCTGATAAATGGTATTAAAAGAAAGTTTTACATTAAAAAAAAAGCCTTTATATAAACACTGTAGGATAATTGTAAAAATCTTATTTTTTCATCACTATTTTTGTCATCTAGTTTCTGCAAAAATAAAGGCAAATATATCACCTGACCACACAGTCTTGAACCACAAGGAATAGTATTTTATTTCAAAAGGACGAAAGAGTCAAGGTAGTTTATGATAAAATAAGACAAAATACCATAAATACGTAATAGAACATTGCTAAAATTGTTGAAAGCACTGTGCATTTTTTATCTACTTAGATGGTGTCTAGAAGAACCTAATTCTGCGAGGTGAAAAACTTAATTTCAAAATTACTACATCATCATGTTACTGTATTATTTTCAAAACTAATGCTGTAAACAAACCACCATCTTACTTGTAACATAATCTATTTTACTAGTTATGTACAAGGCAAATTTGGCTAACAATCCTTCTAGGAGGCCATGCCTTCTGAAAATATTATAATAACGTTTCACCCAGATCACAGTCAATGCCACTGTCCCCGAAGACACAGTTATTGCAGGGCTCCAAAGACTAAGAACAGTGCTTGTGGTTGGTGTTGCTGGACACTTAAGAAAGCCAAAGTGTCAAAACAGACACCATTACTTTTATCAGAACATGTTAAAGAATTAAATTTATGGTAAAATGAAAGAGTTGAAGTGATTTTAAATTCAAATTCAGTTCACAGTTTATGTAAGAAATTTGTTTTACTCCCTCAAGTTATCTGAGAAAGGATCTACTAGGTCAATCTCCCATACTAGTGGGACTCAAAGTGATCCAAGTGTTCAACCAAAAGTCCAGTCGTAAAAAATGTGCATGAAACAAAACAAGGACCTGACCTGCTGAAGGCTTTAATCAAAAAAAAAAAAAAAAAAAAGGCGATACTCATGATAACGTTCTTTTCCCCAGTCAAAAGCGCCACAACCTCCCTTAGGCTTCTGGTGACCTCTGAGGACAAGCTGCAGTGAGTGGGCTCAGTCACCCCCGCTGCAGGAGTGCATGGGCCAACGCTCCCTGAATGCACTCATGGAACCCACACTGCACTCAGTGTTCTTCAAAAGTGTGTGATATAAGCCCAGAGAATTCTGTGTGGAATTTCAAGAAAGCTTCATGATAGTTTTAAAGGACACAGCTGCCTGCTGGGGCAGAAACACCTTTAAGAGGAGCTCTGGTTTAATGGCAAGTCAATTAGTTTCACACCCCTCCTCACCGCCTCTCATCTCCCAGTCTCTCGCTATTTCAATTAGGCCGGCCACTCTGCTCGGGTAACTTTCCTCCATCGCCACTCACTCATGCTGAACTGGTGGTTCCCAGTTTACCTGAGTCCTTCGTGCTCTGCTCTCAGCCACATCGCTACCCTCCCCAGCTCTTGCTCTACCTCAAGCCTGACACAAGAACCTGGTCTACCTTAAGGTGGACTTCATGCTTTTAATCAGTATGCTCAACTAAAGGAATGCGTGGTTTGAAAAAGAACACTGAAAAATTATAGTATTAATTTGCATTTGAACACAAAGCCTATTTCAAAATTTCAAACTTTAAAAAAATAATTTGCAACTTTGTAAAAAAAAACTTTGCCCCCTAGATTATTAGCTCATTGGAGAAAGCAATTTAGGAAGTCAACCGAGTCCAAAAAACAATTATAACTGGTTTTGGTGGAGGAAAAGGAATGATAAAACGCTGAAGTTTAAAAAGAAACAGTAACTACAGTCAACACATACTGAGGACTTGCTATGGGCCAGGCACAGCTGTAAGCACATGTATTAGCTCATTTAATTTTCACAACCACCCCATAAAGGTGATTTACTATTCCCATTTCGTGGATGGAAAAACCAAGGAAACAGGCAGGTTCAACCTTGGCAGTCTGGCTCCAGAGGCTGTGCTCTCAATGCTCACCACCTACCTCATAAGGCTAAATCTGACTTTCCTGTCAAGAACCATGTTGCAGACAGAATACCTGCTCTTGGCTCATGCCAAACTTTGTTCTGAGGGGTAAATATTCAGAAACATACCATACGGTGAATCGAATTGTGTTGTTCCCTAGAAACAGGGACAGGTCCTCTGTCATTTGGTCCTGACTTTTCTTGTTGGCCACCATCACCATAATGTAATCAGGAAGTTCTTCATCTATTTAAAAGGAAAAGTATATAAAGACTTTTTATGCTTTCCTTAATATTTTCTTCTACTTGAAGTTGACGTGCTTGAAGATATAGACGTAGCTCTAAGAATACCTCAGCTCTACTGGAATTACAATGGTTTAAATGTATAGCTTTCTCTTTATTCCACAGGTATTTGAATTACTAGAAGAACAGAATTAGGACTAACTAATGAACACTTATACAACTAGATATCCTGAATCACAGTATCAAGCTTGAGAGAGCATTCGCTTCTTTTAATCTTTTTAGTAATGCTCATTAATTTCAGAAAAGCTTCCAGAAAGCATAGTGGACATTTCTCAAGAATAATATTGAGTTCTCTTTAGCTCTGTATTTCAAAATGACACTCATTTTTCAAGGAACACCTTTATCCTTGGTAAAGGCATATTTCAGTTAGGGTAACAAACTGGCAGAAACATCAAGTAAACTAAAATGATCCCAAAATTCTACATCATTTAAAAAATTATATCTTAATAAGATTAAATAATTTCTACTCAACTCATTGTTTCATTCTTACACCCTCCTAAGAGACCAAAAACAAAACAAAAAACCACCACAGCAAAAACAAAGCAAAAGCCATTTATCAGGAACTCTGATCCCTACCAAAACCAATTCTTTTAGATTCTTTAGTACCTTAAATATTCATAACATTTCTATGTAGGCAGGAAAGTTCATTTCAGAAGTACTATCAGATATTTGTTTCAAGAAGAAATATCAAAAAATCTAGTTCAAGAAAAGCACAAATATAATGTGAAAATCGATCTACAAATGGAAACAGAAATCAGAAGACTTGCTGCAAGCATGCAAGTCAACCTGAGGATAAAAGCAAAAACAAGCAGCCATTCATTTATTAGTTTCTTAGTAGTATCGAAAGGCTCAACTGTTTTCTGGCAACTTTAATCAAGAAGCCTCCTCCCTTATTTCCGCAAAGTGTCCCCACCACAGGCTGCCACAGCATAGTGGACATTTCTCAAGAATAATATTGAGTTCTCTTTAGCTCTGTATTTCAAAATGACACTCATTTTTCAAGGAACACCTTTATCCTTGGTAAAGGCATATTTCAGTTAGGGTAACAAACTGGCAGAAACATCAAGTAAACTAAAATGATCCCAAAATTCTACATCATTTAAAAAATTATATCTTAATAAGATTAAATAATTTCTACTCAACTCATTGTTTCATTCTTACACCCTCCTAAGAGACCAAAAACAAAACAAAAAACCACCACAGCAAAAACAAAGCAAAAGCCATTTATCAGGAACTCTGATCCCTACCAAAACCAATTCTTTTAGATTCTTTAGTACCTTAAATATTCATAACATTTCTATGTAGGCAGGAAAGTTCATTTCAGAAGTACTATCAGATATTTGTTTCAAGAAGAAATATCAAAAAATCTAGTTCAAGAAAAGCACAAATATAATGTGAAAATCGATCTACAAATGGAAACAGAAATCAGAAGACTTGCTGCAAGCATGCAAGTCAACCTGAGGATAAAAGCAAAAACAAGCAGCCATTCATTTATTAGTTTCTTAGTAGTATCGAAAGGCTCAACTGTTTTCTGGCAACTTTAATCAAGAAGCCTCCTCCCTTATTTCCGCAAAGTGTCCCCACCACAGGCTGCCACTGGCAACCCAAAAAAGGCAAACAAGCTGGAGTGCTGTGGCAGTCCTGACACTTTCTCTCCCTCATGAAGCCACTAATGAAAACAAACAGGCTGTGTTTTCTGACACTGCAGTTTGCATTTAACAAAATATTATATAAATGAGATCAGTGATTGTTCTGGCACATGGTAGGGACATGGGAAGATGGGAGGGAGGGATACAAAGGAGCTCCAAGAAAATCCAAAAGGAAACTTTAGGAGTGATGGGTATGTTCATTATTTTGATTATGATGTATACATATCAAGACACAGCAAACTACACTTTAAATGGCTGGTTATGGTATACAGTTATATTTTAACAAAAATGTTAGAAATTCGTAATACTGTTCTCTTAAATTAAAAATGAGAAATAAGATAATGAAAAGTAAATGTGTTCATGATACATTCCAACAAAATTCTAATGGCATGTGCAACATCACCTGAAATCTACGTACTGGAAAACTGCAAAATGCTGAAGGTTTCTGCGAGGTTATGAGTCTAAAATGTATATTGAAAGCTGCTCTGAGTTATAACTGCCACCCCCCTGAAGCATTCCATTTTGGACAAACACATGAATGAGACCTTATCAACTCTTAACAAAAAGTTGTTCACTTTTGTATCCCATTAAATGATTTGAAAACAGATACTCAAATATTTACTAAAGGATCGTTTCCACAACCTTAAAGGTTTTAGGAGTCTAACACAAAGAAAGGGATTAGAAAGTTACTCTTTTCAGGAAAATTACACATATACATACAAATAATTAAGTAGCTAATTGTAAATGAATAACATATCAGTTCAGTTGCTCAGTCGTGTCCGACTCTTTGCGACCCCAAGAACTGCAGCACGCCAGGCTTCCCTATCCATCACCAACTCCCGGAGTTTACCCAAACCCATATTCAAAGAGTCGGTGATGCCATCCGAACATCTCATCCTCTATCGTCCCCTTTTCTTCCTGCCCTCAATCTTTCCCATGTCAGGGTCTTTTCATTTAAAAATCTTTTTATTTAAAATATCTAATGATGATCCCTGTTTACCCACTTAATCAACATTTATGAAAAAAATTAGGCACTCTGCTAGGCCATTAGGACACAACCAATATAATGTCTCTGCCATCAGGAAACACTCAGTTAAGAACAGAGGCAAACAAGCAAACTCCCGGAGTTTACCCAAACCCATATTCAAAGAGTCGGTGATGCCATCCGAACATCTCATCCTCTATCGTCCCCTTTTCTTCCTGCCCTCAATCTTTCCCATGTCAGGGTCTTTTCATTTAAAAATCTTTTTATTTAAAATATCTAATGATGATCCCTGTTTACCCACTTAATCAACATTTATGAAAAAAATTAGGCACTCTGCTAGGCCATTAGGACACAACCAATATAATGTCTCTGCCATCAGGAAACACTCAGTTAAGAAGCAGAGGCAAACAAGCTGAGAAACCGTGCCGACCTGTTAACAGCTGGCACAGGTCAGTTCCACAGAAGCCTACAGTGACTCCTGTTCTTCTGTTAGTTCATCAAGTTTCTGTTATAAGTAATAACAGAAACATCAGGGACCAGGAAGACTTGAGTTCTTAGGTCTTGTATCTGCTGCTGATCAAGCTTATTTAGCTCTCCCAAGATATTTCATTTCATTATTTATAAAAAGAAGTAAATTACTTGCCATGCCCACTTCAGCATTGTGTTCAGGTAACAGAAATGTGTGAAAATACTTTCAATACTATAAAATATATGGTATCTTTACTACATTTCACATTAGACTATGGCAAGTTTGTAATCAGCTTTTTAAGAGGCTTAAAATTCTTGTTGAGATTTTTTTATAAATGATCAGAATCATCACTATGATTGAATGTCAACCCAATTAACATGTCTTTACGCCTTCATGTGCTACAATTAAGAAGGTTCTCACTGCAAGTTTTCTGTGGATTTCTTTTTGACTTAAATCAAGTTCCTGGCACAAAGCTGGCATCCATTAAATGTTGAATGAATAAAACAATAAATCAATGCTGGTTCAGCTTCATCTTTAACCTCTAAATCTCAATTTTTCTTATCTGTTAAAGTCTAATAACAATCTTGACAACAAGTAATTAGTATGTGACCAACCATCTGGTCTCAGGGACCCCTTTATATACCACTGAAAATTATCGATGATCCCTAACAGTTTTTGTTCATGTGCGTATATCTACTGATATTTACCATACTAGAAACTAAAACTGAGAATTTTTTATTAATTCATTTAAAATAACATAACTATCCCATTAACAATAAAACCATTTATATTAATATAATAGTATATTTATCAATAACTGAATTTTTCAAAATGCAAAAAATAACGTTATTTTTAAACATCTGGTTTACAGAATTCTAATTCCTACTTTTGCATTTAATCTGTTGTATGTTCTACATGAAGAATGTGAAGAAAATCTGATCTCACAAGATATGCAATTGGAAATGAGTGTTTTAGTAGCCTTTTCAGAAAATGTGGATATTTTTCTGTGACACTACACCAAAGTCAACAAGCAATAGTTTTTCAAGGTTAGCAGCAATACCGAAACAAAACTTTTATCACTGACTTTTTGTACTTTGTTAGACGAAAATCCATTGATCCATTCTGAACTTTGAATTTTTTTATCCCAATGCAATTTTAAAACATCTTGCTTTGATCATTTGAAAACATAATGGTCTGTGAGCTATAGAAACCACTGCCGTGGTGGATACCTTTCATTTTTCAACATAAAAGAATCACTTGCTGATATTATCACACTGTCAAATTTACAGAGGAAGACACAAATTTTCCAAAATTCTGATTTTCATCTGAAAGCTAAACCCTTGTCACTGGCAACAAAGTCTATTAATTCTTTATCTTTGCTCACTTTCAAGAAAATGTCTGCCAAATACCCCAATGTATGGAACTAGCATGTCACTCCTTCTTAGAAGTTAAAAATGATGTTCTGAAGGGTAAAGTGGAGGGAAGAGATAGATAAATTTTAAGTATGTGATTAACACAAACCAACTACGATATATAAAATAAATAAGCAACAAGGATTTGCCGTAGAGCCCAGGGAACTATTAAGTTTTGTAAAAGTGCGCAATGGAAGATAATCTGAAAAAAGTACATAATTCAATCACTGTGCCATATGCTTAAAGCTAAGGCAATACTGTAAATCAACTGAACTTAAAAGAAAAAAAAAATTCCATGGAAAAAATGGCTAGTTCAGTTCTCAACCCAATCACAAAAATTTGTTTCCAGACAATCCATCATGCTTCTGTATGGCAGAAACATTTCTGCGTACTCCCTATTTCCTAACACTGCACCTTAAAAAGATGTAATCAAAGAGAAGGTTTAAAAGAGTACTTTATCACTTATCTTAAGTGAAACTAGCGTGGTTTTTTTTTTTTCTTTGCAATTGCAAGTAGAAGGGTAGTGAAGAATACGATGATTTCTTGTGAAGTTTGGTGTGAGATGCTGACTCGCGCTAAGTTTCACTCACCGATTCTGCACAATCCAAGTGTCAGCACAGTGAAAACGGTCAATACCTTGTCAGTACTAATATGAAAATAACTTTGACTTCAGAGACTCTTGGGGTCTCCCACACCTTGACAACCACTATCATGAGTGTAAGCTATTATTTCTATAGGAGGCACCGGCTTTGGAGCCAAACAGACCCAGGTCTCAATGCATAAAACCCGGCTCAAATCAAGCACTCAAAGCCTCAGTTTCCTTGCTTGTGTCATTCAGGATGTTACCACTTACCTTTCACCGTTCTCCTGGGGATTACGGTGACCTAATGCATATAAAACAATTTTAAGCACAGTGCCTGGCCCAGAGTCAACACTCAAATTACAAAACATTTTTTAAAAAAATGAAAAGAGCTTACTGTGGGGAGCTAAAAAAAAAAACCGACCTGAAAGGTAACCTCAACGAACCATGGCAAGAGGCAAAAGCCAAAAAGCATCAGACATTCACATGCAAAATAGTAAACCCGGAAAAACAAAAATCAAATAAACACGAAGGGAAACATGACGGAGCCTCAACGAAGAAGAAAATTTCAAAAAACACCCTACTAGGAAGGGATTTGGGGGACGGCCCAAAAAAACAAACACAAAACACGCGGCACGGAGAGCCGTCAATGGCGAGACTTAGGTCAGCAGAAGCAACCAGGGGCGATGAGATTCGAAGGTAAAAAGGGCGTCTGTCCAAAACCAAAGGTCTGACAGGAAAAATGCGGCCACTCGAAATTACACTCGCCCAACGCGCCACAGTCTGTTAGGCCAGTGACAACTTACCGACGTACGCTCCCAATTCTTGCAATTTCCCCTTAATGGCACTCTGAGGGCGAAAAGACAGACACGCGTGTGAGGCCGGCGGCCCCGCGGAAGCGGCCCGGCCGCGGCCCGCCGCCCGCCCGGGCCCCCCGCCCCGGCTCCGGCCCGCCGCCCGCCGCTCCCCTCTCGGCGGCCGCGCTCCCCGAGGCCTCGGCTGCGCCCAGGCCCGCGGCGGCCCGGCAGGGGCGCCTCCAGCGACGAGCAGGCCGCGGCGGCCGCGCCGGGCCCACCGCCCCCGTTACTCCTGACGACCGCGAAGCGCCGGCCCGCCGCCGCCCGGCCTCCCGCCTCGGGCCCTCCCCCGTCGACGCGGGCCTCACCCGGATCTTACGGCTGATCTCCGTGCCGATCTCCATGGCTCCGCGGCGGGAAGCGGCGGGCACTGCGCGGCGTCCCGCGGACCAGGGGCCCGGCGCCGGCTTCCTCGCCCGCAGCCAGACCGCCACCGCCGCTCCGGGCCGCGCGCCCTGCGTGACCCGCCCCCACAGCCTCGAGCCCCGCCGCGCGCGCCTGCGCCTGCGCCTGCGCCTGCGCACTGGGGGCCCGCGGGCCGTGCGCCCTGGCGCCCTCTGCTGGCGGCGCGGAGAGCGCTGGCCCGGGCGTTCCCCGCCTCTGCCCGCACGTGGGCGACTTTCCGACCTCCCCTCTCCTCGCCCGCACTTCCTGTTGGAATTTAAGCACGTTTAGCATATTCAAAAGCAGAGACATTACATTGCCGACTAAGGTCCGTCTAATCAAGGCTATGGCTTTCCCTGTGGTCATGTATGGATGTGAGAGTTGGACTGTGAAGAAGGCTGAGCACTAAAGAATTGATGCTTTTGAACTGCGGTGTTGGAGAAGACTCCTGAGAGTCCCTTGGACTGCAAGGAGATCCAACCAGTCCATTCTGAAGGAGATCAGCCTTGGGATTTCTTTGGAAGGAATGATGCTAAAGCTGAAACTCCAGTACTTTGGCCACCTCAAGCGAAGAGTTGACTCATTGGAAAAGATTCTGATGCTGGGAAGGATTGGGGGCAGGAGGAGAAGGGGACGACCAAGGATGAGATGGCTGGATGGCATCACGGACTCGATGGACGCAAGTCTGAGTGAACCCCGGGAGTTGGTGAAGGACAGGGAGGCCTGGCGTGCTGTGATTCATGGAGTCGCAGAGTCGGACACGACTGAGCGACTGAAGTGAACTAAACTGAAGCGTACCAGGGAAGGATCCCTGGTTTTGGTGTGAGATCTGAATTTGAATCCAACCTTCACTTGCGGTTTAGTGTGATACTGATCTGGATACTCGGTCTCGAGTCAATTTTCCCACCTGTGATACAGAGGCTGCCTCCTGGCGGTTGCATCCTAATCACACTTGGAGGGGAACATGGAATCCCCAGTGCCTCACAGCCAGTTCATCACAGTCGTTTCTCTGATGCCACAGCTACCCTGGTTCTCCTGTGTCTGGTTCTGCCTCTCTGTTCTCACATCCCTCCGTGGCCTTTTCCCCAAATTAAATCTTAATCTTGCTGCTCCGCTCTGAAGTCCCTTTCTTTGGAGAAATCTTTAAGTTTCAGGACTTCCACTCTCACCTTAGTAATGTCATAGTTGAACATTCGACCAGCCTCGTTCGCTTGCTTAGTCGTGACTGACTCCTTGAGACCCCATGGACTATGGCATCTCAGGCTTCTCTGTCCTTTACTAGCTCCTGGAGTTTACTCAAACTCATGTCCATTGACTCAGTGATCTCATCCAATCATCTCATCTGTTGCCTCCTTCTCTTCTTGCCCTGAGTCTTTCCCAGCAAGAGGGTCTTTTCCAATGACTCAGCTCTTTGCATTCCGTGGTGAAAATATTGGAGCTTCAGCTTCAGCATCAGTCCTTCCAATGAATATTCAGGATTAAGTTCCTTTAAGATTGACTGATTTGATCTCCTTGCAGTCCAACGGAGTCTCAAGGGAGTCTTCTCCAGCAATACAGTTCGAAAACATGAATTCTTCAGCGCTCAGCCTTCCCTATGGTCCGACTCTCATATCCATCAGCCTCGAGTTCTCACCTAAACCCTAGTCCCAGGTTCCAGATAAATACAGGCATTTGTGTTTGCTCCAAAGTCAGTACATCAAAACCGAAATCTTTCTCATCTTCCCCTTCCTCCGCTCAGATTGGTTTCTGCTCTTGACATTACTGTTTCTATTAATAGCAGTTTAATTGTCCCTGTCCTTGATCATAAAACCTTAGAATCAGATTAAGCATAGAAAGCAGTCTCCCTCCTGCCCATATGCTCTTATCTGGAGGTTCGACTGAGGAAGAAGCCACTTTCAAGCTTGATTAGATTGTAAGCAGAATTACTGAAGCTTAATGAGTGAAGGTCTCAGCTTTTTCCCGGCTGTTGTCTGGAGACTACCTTCAGGTCACAGATGTTCCCACACTTCCTTACCATGGCCTTCTCCAACATGGCTGCTCACTTAATCAAGCCTGGAGAGAGAGACTCTGAGCTCAGGGAAGGCTCAGTCCTTCTTTTAAGGGCTTTTATTTTATTGAATCAGAGTTTCCCAGGTGGCTCAGTGGTAAAGAATTTGCCCACCAATGGAAGAGAGAACGAGAGGCATGAGTTGAGTCCCTGTGTCAGGAAAATCCCCTGCAGGAGGACATGGCAGCCCACTCAAGGATTCTTGCCTGGAGAATCCCATGGACAGAGGAGCCTGGTGGGCTACAGTCCATGGAGTTGCAAAGAGTCAATCAGTCAGAGCACACACACAATGTTCAATATCCAAGGGCCTGACACCCATTGTGATTTAGAGTGTTAATTCCATTTGTAAAATTCATCATCCAGAGGACTTCTCTGGTGGCACAATGGTTAAGAATTCCTTCAAAACAGGGCATTCGGATTCTATTTCTGGTCAGGGAACTAAGATCTCACTTACCATGGGGCAACTAGAGAAGCTGAAAGGAAGACCAGGCACGTTCAAAAAACAAAGAAGGAAGGAAAATACTTCATCTTTTCCTATGCATTCAGTTCAGTTCAGTTCAGTCGCTCGGTTGTGTCCGACTCTTTGCAGCCCCATGAATTGCAGCATGCCAGGCTTCCCTGTCCTTCGAGAACTCCCGGAGTTCACTTAGACTCACGTCCATCGAGCCCATTATGCCATCCAGCCATCTCATCCTCAGTCGTCCCCTTCTTCTCCTTCCCCCAAATCCCTCCCAGCATCAGAGTCTTTTCCAAGGAGTCAACTCTTCGCACGAGATGGCCAAAGTATTGGAGTTTCAGCTTCAGCATCATTCCTTCCAAAGAACACCCAGGGTTGATCTCCTTCAGAATGGACTGGTTGGATCTCCTTGTGGTCCAAGGGACTCTCAAGAGTCTTCTCCAACAGCACAGTTCAAAAGCATCAATTCTTTGGCGCTGAGCTTTCTTCACAGTCCAACTCTCACATCGGTACATGACTATAGGAAAAACCATAGCCTTGACTAGACAGACTTTTGTTGGCAAAGTAATGTCTCTGCTTTTGAATATGCTATCTAGGTTGGTCATAACTTTCCTTCCAAGGAGTAAGCATCTTTTAATTTCATGGCTGCAGTCACCATCTGCAGTCATTTTGGAGCCCTCCAAAAATAAAGTCTGCTGCTGTTTGCACTGTTTCCCCATCTATTTCCCATGAAGTGATGGGACCAGATGCCATGATCTTAGTTTCCTGAATGTTGAGCTTTAAGC
>SJYC01144124.1:0-30375 GCA_006408675.1 Madoqua kirkii
TAAGTATGGAAATACAATGAAAGTTGAATACTTGCCTTTAAAAGTGTCATAAATGTATAAGTATTAGCAAATAACCAAAATATACATATCTTCATTATTCACTGTGTGATCAAAATTAATAATTTGAAATGTTTCTAGGATTGTTTCTGTAAATAAACACATCTTTCTTTAATCACGTTAATGATCCATATGTCTATTCAAGGCTTTGATTAATTGTTTTGAATTGAGTAAGTCTGTCAGATTTCAGCACATGAACATGGGACACATAATATCTGACTTGGAGTGTGGTGTACAGTGGTGCATATACAATATTTAGTTCAGTTCAGTCACCCAGTTGTGTCCAACTCCTTGTAACCCCATGAATCCCACCATGCCAGGCCTCCCTGTCCATCACCAACTCCCGGAGTTCACTCAGACTCACGTCCATCGAGTCCGTGATGCCATCCAGCCATCTCATTCTCTGTTGTGTCCTTCTCCTCCTGCCCCCAATCCCTCCCAGCATCAGAGTCTTTTCCAATGAGTCAACTCTTCACATGAGGTGGCCAAAATACTGGCCTTTAGCATCAATATACAATATCATCCATTGCAAATAGCTATAGGTGTATTGCCTTCTGGTTATGTCTTCTGATTCCAATATAAATATGTATTCTCTGAAAACAAATGATACTTATTTTTTCAGTTCAGTTCAGTCACTCAGTCGTGTCTGACTCTTTGTGACCCCATGAATCGTAGCATGCCAGGCCTCCCTGTCCATCAGCAACTCCCGGAGTTTACCCAAACTCATGTCCATTGAGTTGATGACGCCATCCAGCCATCTCATCCTCGGTAGTCCCCTTCTCCTCCTGCCCCCAATCCCTCCCTGCGTCAGGGTCTTTTCCAATGAGTCAACTCTTTGCATAAGGTGGCCAAAGTATTGGCGTTTCACCTTCAGCATCAGTCCTTCCAATGAACACCCAGGACTGATCTCCTTTAGGATGGACTGGTTGGATCATAAATATCATTTGTTTTCAGAGAATGCATATTTATCTTGGAATCAGAAGACATAGATGTATTGCCTTCTGGTTATGTCTTCTGATTCCAAGATAAATATGCACTCTCTGAAAATAAATGATATTTATTTCTTCAGTGATTGAATAATAATTACCATCCAGCCATCTCATCCTCGGTAGTCCCCTTCTCCTCCTGCCCCCAATCCCTCCCTGCGTCAGGGTCTTTTCCAATGAGTCAACTCTTTGCATAAGGTGGCCAAAGTATTGGCGTTTCACCTTCAGCATCAGTCCTTCCAATGAACACCCAGGACTGATCTCCTTTAGGATGGACTGGTTGGATCATAAATATCATTTGTTGTCAGAGAATGCATATTTATCTTGGAATCAGAAGACATAGATGTATTGCCTTCTGGTTATGTCTTCTGATTCCAAGATAAATATGCACTCTCTGAAAATAAATGATATTTATTTCTTCAGTGATTGAATAATAATTGATTGTTTAAGTTTGTGTAACCTAGGATGCTAGACATTGAGGAGGTTACTATGATAAATAAGGTAAAGTAAGGTAAGGTAAGGTAAGTCGCTGTGTCATGTCCAACCCTTTGCGAACCCATGGACTATAGCCTACCAGGATCCTCCGTTCACAGGATTTTCCAGGCAAGAGTACTGGAGAGGGTTGCCATTTCCTTCTCCAGTAGATCTTCCCAACCCAGAGATCGAAGCCAGGTCTCCTGAATTGTAGGCAGACACTTTACGGTCTGAGCTACCAAGTGTTTGTTACAGTTTGAGCCACCAAATAAGGTAGAAGGGCTAGCTAAGAGGACAGTTCTCAGGAGCTAGAGGTCAGATCACTCAGGAAATGCAAAATGGGCACTTTCATTATGGCAATTTAGTACAAATATGTTATGACTCAAAGTTTAATGGGTCAGAGGGGTGATTCTAATATCAGTATTTTGGCTTCTTGGATCCTGCTGTATAATTGCCAGTGTGAGGTACAGTGGAAAAAGCCAGAGTAGAATTGGTAAACTTGGAACCCACGGGCCCTCTCAAAATTTTCAATTCAAAGGGTGAGAGGAAAAAGAGAAAAGGGAACGTTCAGCGTTCAATGTTCTAGTATGGTACTTCTAGTATGAAAAGTATTACTGTGTAGCCTACTTGGGTATAGCCCTCTTCCCTATGAATTTTTTCTTTTTTAATCTTGACCAAGGACTACTGCATATTTGAATCCCTCTGAGAAGCTTCTTCTTGGCTTCTTTTTTGTTTCCTCCCTCTGCAAACTTAAGAACCATTTATCATGCATCTGCTCATGCAAACACTACTGGGTATAATACATACATACATATATATATATACACACACACATACTCTGTAGTGCCTAAATATATGATACATATGGGAAATAAGTTTAAGGAGGATAAATCAATTGCTCTAAGGCACACATTATCAAGGAGTAAAAGACATTTCAGTTCATATTTGTCTATTCTAAAGTCCAAGCCTCCTTCTTTTGGCCATGATGGTTTCCTGCTCCTGATATAGGCAGGGAACCACAGGTGAGTTAACAAAATGTACTCCAGATTTCACTTTGTGAACTCCGAAACAATCATATTGATATATTATGGAAATTTGAATTTAACGGAAAAATTTTTGAATTTTACTATTAAACTGCTGGAATAGCTCATTTAACAGCTGTTTTCTTTTTTTTTTTCAAAGCAATACTTATTTTTCATTACATACTTTTCAAGCAATAGCTTCCTTATATATGAGATTAATAATGATTTCTGGATTTTCTTTGCATCAGGCCACCCCAAGTAAGATGATTAAAAAATAGCTGATGATATACCAAAAATTCTATTCCTGTTTAATTTTACTTGTTTAGTAGTAACAGAGGGAAAATCAGTATGGACTTTTGTTAGAAAATGCAAATAGAGAAAACAGAAAAATACATTTTTTAGAAGAAAATTTTAGGAAGTCAGTTATCCCTGTTATAATTACATTTAAAGTTTTAATTTAAAAATAGTCTAGATTTACTTATTTAATACTTATTTTCCAGGTAGAATAAGAATAGCAAACACAGTCAGCTTGTTAAATGGGATTTTGTATCATCTATCAAAAACCTCATAAATGGAATGTCTGCTGGATTTTATAAGGGAGTAAATTTTAATCATGAACCAATATTGAATTGTGGCCATTGTAGTTGATAGAAAAAAATATTGGGTAAGTTACTGAGTTACAACTGAAGAAAGAATTTTAGGTTTCTCACTATTACTATAAAAGGTAACAGCTATCCATTGCCCAAATCAATTGAGTTCATATTTCTCCTCTATTTTCTCCCACACTTTGCTGAGTTTCAGTTTTGCCTTAATTTTGGATTGGATTCTTTCAACATACTTCCTCCTATGATGGCCCAAACGCTTTTAAATGAAAAATTAACTATCATGAACTATATCCAAAAGGAAGAAGTAAAAGGTGTTAAATTTCTTTATGATAATTCAAGTAGAGCAGAATTCCATTAAAATGTCTCTTATTTTAAAATTTAAGAGAGGTCACAAATCACTCAATAGTGATTCCTTCACTACAACAATGAAACACACTGTGTATAATCTAGTGTCTTTCTTTGCTTTGTTTTACTGTTCATATCAAGGGAGTATGCAGTAGTTGCATATGGGTATCAGCAATAATTTAAAGATTTTGTAAATATTTCCAAGCAGAATGCATTTAATATGTTCTATAAACTTTGGTAAAATATGTCTATAGAAAATTATAATTGCTTTATGAATATTCTGATACATAGTATTTTAAATGGTTTGCCTCCCGGGCAACAATTTGGCAATCTAGAAGAGGCCATATTGTCTCACAGTACACTGTTTCTTTATTATCTCTTTCTTTAGAACACATTTTCATTTTACATAATGCTATGGAAATTTATTCCATATAAAAATTATTATAATAAAGTTCCTTATAAGGAAACATAATCAAAGAATATATCCAGAGATGAATTTTTAAATTAAAATATTAACACATAGATTAGTCCAAAAAAGTAAAGTTATAGCTAATTGTATCAGTTTAAGCCAAATTTTTATATTGTTAAAATTTTTTAAAATTGAAATATAGTTGATTTACAATGTTGTGTTAAGTTCTCCTGTAGTCCAAAGTGATTCAGTTACACATTCCTTTTTGTTGGCATGGCATGTAAGATCTTATTTCCCTGACCAGATCCCTCAACTGTGCCCCTGCAGTGGAAATGCAGAGTCTTAACAATTGGAGTACCAGGGAAGTCCTCCTATACATTCTTTTTTATTATCTTTTCTATTATGGTTTATCACAGGATATCAAATAATAGTTCTCTATGCTACAGTAAGACCTTGTTATTTATCCATTCTATATGTACTAATTTGCATCTGCTAACTTCAAATCTTACCAGCTTTCTGAGAAACCTGTAAGCAGGTCAAGAAGCAACAGTTAGAACTGGACATGGAACAACAGACTGGTTCCAAATAGGGAAAGGAGTATGTCAGAGCTATATATTGTCACCCTGCTTATTTAACTTATATGCAGAGTACATCATGTGAAATGCAGAGCCGGATGAAGCACAGGCTGAATCGAGATTGCAGGGAGAAATAGTAATAATCTATGCAGATGACATCACCTTTATGGCAGAAAGTGAAGAGGAACTAAAAAGTCTCTTGATGGAGGTGAAAAGGGTAGTGAAAAAGCTGGATTAAAACTAAATGTTAAAAAAATGAAGATCATGGCAACTGGTCCCATCACTTCATGGCAAATAGATGGGGAAACAGTGGAAACAATGACAGACATTTTCTCTTGGACTCCAAAATCACTGCAGATGGTGACTACAGCCATGAAATTAAAAGATGCTTGCTCCTTGGAAGAAAACCTATGACAAACCTAGTCAGTTAAGTTCAGTCGCTCAGTCATGTCCAACTCTTTGCGACCCCATGAATCGCAGCACGCCAGGCCTCCCTGTTCATCATCATCTCTCGGAGTTCACTCAGACTCGCATCCATCAAGTCTGTGATGCCATCCAGCCATCTCATCCTTGGTCGTCCCCTTCTCCTCCTGCCCCCAATCCCTCCCCGCATCAGAGTCTTTTCCAATGAGTCAACTCTTCCCATGAGGTGGCCAAAGTACCGGAGTTTCAGCTTTGGCATCATTCCTTCCAAAGAAATCCCAGAGTTGACCTTTAGAATGGACTAGCTGGATCTCCTTGCAGTCCAAGGGACTCTCAAGAGTCTTCTCCAACACCACAGTTCAAAAGCATCAATTCTTCGGCACTCAGCCTTCTTCACAGTCCAACTCTCACATCCATACATGACCACAGGAAAAACCATAGCCTTGACTAGATGGACCTTAGTTGGCAAAGTAATGTCTCTGCTTTTACACACACACACACACACACACACACACACACACACACGGTAGGACCCTCGTGATGGGATTAGTGCCCTTAGAAGAAGAAGAGAAAGAGGTCTGTTTGCATGTGCACACACTGAGGAAAGGCCATGTGAGCACAGCAGGAAAGTGGCCATCTGCAAGCCAGGAAGAAGGTCTTCACAGAGAACTGCTGGCAGGCACCTTGATCTTGGAATTCTCAGTCTCCATAACTGGAAAGTATTTGTTGTTTAAGACAGCCAGTATGTGGCATTTTGTTATTACAAACAAAAGGTGACAAAGCAAGCATCTTATGTAGAGCAGTCAAAGAGGTCACCCCAAGACAGAGTAATACTTTATGCTTACAGCCAATTTTAAAAACTACTTTTCCAAAATGCTTACTGTGCTTTTATGGGCTCTCAAGAGAGAGGCTTTATTAGGACACATATCTTTAATTAAGTGCTAATATGAGTCCATTAATCATGTGATTACAATTAAAGGTGGGACTAGACCAAAACGTTAGTAACGAGTTTGATCATTCACTGCCTGAACAATGTTTGTGCGTACAGGAAGGAGAAAAGGGGCCAGCCCAGAGTCTCTCCCTCTTTGGACACTTGACCTTCACCTGAGTGACCTGTCTTCAGCAAGGTAGCAGGTTCAGTTTCATAACAGGGTCTGAATACAGAGAGGAAGGAATGGGCTTGCTACTGAAATAAGTGTTCCTCAAGTCAGCACCTTAGCCCTACAGAATGTTCTCTGAGACATTTAAGATTCCAAAAACACTGTTCATACACTCCGCTCTTCATTTCATTCAAGTAGCAGCACTCCCCTTCACCTTACACATCTGTTTGTTTTTGCAAGTTAAAGGGTAGAGAACTCTTTGGTGAGCTTTCTGTTACACATTTTTAGGGCCTATAATTTTAATTTACTTAGGATTCTGTTATGGGTATTTCAAAAATTCTTAGGCTTGGTGAAATTAAATAAAAGTACTCAATACCTTTTCCTCCATAAATCTGTTTAAAGGGAAAGTAAGATTCTTAGATCTGGAGCCCAGACACTCAGCAGGAGAAGCCATGGGAGGCTGTAGCAAGCTGCTCCAGTGGCATCCCCTCTGAGCTGTGGAGAAGCAAGGGCTCTGTTGTGCTCACCTCTGGCAGGTCTCTTGGCTCCCAAAGGTCCGGCCTTGAGCCACCAATCCTCCAGATGGAGGCTACTTGTCACAAGCTATTTACAGAGCGAGTCTGCACAGCCAAACTGTACTTCGCAGTCGCTTCTTTCCTCTTTTCTCTCTTTCCCTATAAGCCCTCCTTGCTTTCATTTTCTTTTTTAAAAATATTTATTTGTTTGTTTATTTGGCTGTGCCAAGTCTTAGTTGCAGCCTGCAGGATCTCTTAGTTGCAGATGTAGAGTCTAGTTCCCTGACCTAGGGAAAAAATTTTTTTAATTTATTTATTTTTAATTGAAGGATAATTGCTTTACAGTACTGTGTTGACTTCTGCCAAACGTCAACATGAATCAGCCATAGGTATACGTATGTCGCCTCCCTCCTGAACCTCCCTCTCACCTCCTATCCTACTCCACCCCTCTAGGTTGTTACAGAACCCAAGTTTGAGTGCTCTGAGTCATACAGCAAATTCCCATTGGCTATGGTAATGCACATTTCCATGTTACTCTCTCGACAAGTTCTTATTCAAAGGCTAACTGCCTCCCTGCAATAGGACAATATTAATCCTTCTCTCCAATCACATTTTATTCTTAGAGATACCCCCCATCAACTCTTCAAACTTTGTCTCCAAATAATCTCAGTACATTCAGTGAAAAAGAAATGTAGACATCATAGCTGTCTCATTAACAAATATGTGGGGTGTTGACATATCTAGAATTTTATGGAGTTAATAGGGGGTGTGTTAGTATCTTAGGACTGCTATAACAAATCACGACAAATTGAGTGGCTTACAACAATATGAATTATTTTCTCACAGTTTGGAGGTCAGAGGTCCAAAATCAGTTTCCCTGGGCTAGAGTTAAGGGGATGGGTCCTTCAGAAACTTGAGGGAGGATCTGGGGCCCTGTCTTTCCAGCTTCTGGAGGCTGCCTGTGTTCTATGGCTCATGACCCATACCTCTGATCCCTCCAACCTCCTGCTTGTCACATCTCCTCTGTAGTTAAACCTCCTTCTGCCTTAGAACATGGGGTTGCAAAGAGTCGGACATGACTGAGCAACTGAACTGAACTGAACTGAACTGAATTGCCTTCCTACATTGTGATTACACACTTAAATCCCACTCAGGTGATCTCAGATAATCTCATCTTAAAATCCTAAACTTAATCACATTTGCCTAACACAACACTGAAGCAACTATGTCTGCTCAGTTGCTCATATATGTCCAACTCTTTTCAACCCTCTGGACTATAGCCCACCAGGCTGCTCTCTCCACAGGATTTTTCAGGCAAGAGTATCGGAGTGGCTTACCATTTCCTCCTCCAGGGCATCTTCAACTATACTCCCCCCAAAAAATAATTTAAAAAGAAAAAAATTCACATCTGGAAAATCCCTTCTATTATATTAGGCAGTAGTCATAGGCTCCAAGGATTAGGAGGTGAATATTTTGAGAGGTCATTATTCTGGTCTAAGGCCTAGCACAGAGGACTTAAGAAACTCCATCCATTTTTGTTCCTTACAGGAGAGCCAGTGAAAGGGAGTGACCTCATTCGGGGATAACCATGAATCTTCTCTCTTTAGGAGAAAATGGTAAATTCTAGTACTTTATTAATAGCGTATAATCTGTAACATCTTACAACTCATGTGTCCTAACCCCATCATTAGAAAACTAATAAAATGGAGAATTGGTGTGGTAGGCAGAATTCTAAAATGACCCCTACTCCCCACCTTGGTGTATGCACCCTATATTATCTTCTGCCCTTGAGTATGGTGGCATCTGTGAATGATGAAATGTCAGCCCCTTGATTGCATTATATGATACATGAGACTTCATCACAGCTAACTAGATTGAGATTCTCCTGACAACCTTGAAGAAGCAACTTGCTGTTTTGAAAGGGCCAAGTCACTATGACCTGAGAGTGACTCCCAGAAATACCAACAAGAAAATGGCTCTGAGCACTGTCCTAGAACTGCAAGAAAATAAAATTTTCCAACAACCTGAATGGGTTTGGATGAGGACTCCCACTTCAGAGGAGATCACAGCTGCAGTGAACATCTTGACTTCAGCTTGGTGAGACTCTGAACAGAGGACTCTAATAACCTATGCTCAGACTCCTGACTCACAAAAAAAACTGAGATAAAAAAAAATTGTGCTGTTTTAAGCCACTATTTGCCTGCCAATACAGGAGATGCAGGTTCAGTCCTTGGGTCAGGAAGATCCTCTGCAGGAGGAAAGAGCAACTCACCCCAGTATTCTTGCATAGAAAATCCCATGGACAGAGGTGCCTGGCGGGTTACAGTCCATGGGGTCACAAAGAGTTGGACACGACTGAGTGATTGAACATATACACAAGCCACTAAGTTTGTGGCTATCTGTTATGTAGTAATGGAAAATTAATACAGTTGGCAAATATGAAATTTGAACAGGGAGTTACATGGATAGACTTTGGGTGGGTCAGTGAGCTATCCAAAATCACATTAAAATTTTAGAGGGCTCATACGCATGTGTATTTAAGGAATGGATCCACAACTTCCATCAGATTCTCAACAAACCAGTGACCCATACAAATGGAGAACACTAAATTACGGGTCTAGTAGAGCAGTCAAAAAATACTTTTTTGAGATATTTCTTTTGAGATCTCCATCTGGCATGTATCAGAAAGTAGAGAGATTCTATAAAGAAAAAGTAGGGACTAATAAACCATTCTTTGTTAATATCCTTCCATCTCTTATTACCACACAAAATGAAAGTGGAGAGTGGAGACACAGGAGTATATTTCATTGCAAAGTATTTCTGTAGAAAGAAATGTATAACCTCCCTCCCTCAAGGCAGATCTCACAGGCTTTAAAGTACCTAGCAGTACCCAGTAGAGTGAAAAAGTTGGCTTAAAACTCAACATTCAGAAAACTAAAATCATGGTATCTGGTCCCATCAGTTCAGTTCAGTCGCTCAGTTGTGTTCGACTCTTTGCGATCCCATGAATTGCAGCACGCCAGGCCTCCCTGTCCATCACCATCTCCCAGAGTTCACTCAGACTCACGTCCATCAAATCAGTAATGCCATCCAGCCATCTCATCCTCTGTCGTCCCTTTCTCCTTCTGCCCGCAATCCCTCCCAGCATCAGAGTCTTCTCTAATGAGTCAACTCTTCGCATGAGGTGGCCAAAGTACAGAAGTTTCAGCTTTAGCATCATTCCTTCCAAAGAAATCCCAGGGTTGATCTCCTTCAGAATGGACTGGTTGGATCTCCTTGCAGTCCAAGGGACTCGTGTACAGGATGATTCAGGGAGATGGTGTGGGGTGGGAGGTGGGAGGGGGCTTCGGAATTGGGAGATCGTATACACCTGTGGCTGATTCATGTCAATATATGGCAAAACCAATACAGTATTGTAAAGTAGAATAAAGTATTTAAAAAATTAACAAAAAAATAAATTGAGACCAAATAAATAAATAAAAATAAAAGTTAAATATAGCATAAAAAAAGAGTCTTCTCCAACACCACAGTTCAAAATCATCAATTCTTCAGTGCTGAGCCCTCTTCACAGTCCAACTCTCACATCCATATATGACCACAGGAAAAATCATAGCCTTGACTAGACGTCTGGATCTTAGTTGGCAAAGTAATGTCTCTGCTTTTGAATATGCTATCTAGGTTGGTCATAACTTTTCTTCCAAGGAGTAAGCATCTTTTAATTTCATGGCTGCAATCACCATCTGCAGTGATTTTGGAGCCCCCCAAAATAAAGTCTGACACTGTTTCCATTGTTTCCCCATCTATTTCCTATGAAGTGATGGGACCGGCAAATTGATGGGGAAACAGTGGAAACAGTGGCTGATTTTATTTTTCTGGGCTCCAAAATCATTGCAGATGGTGACTGCAGCCATGAAATTAAAAGATGTTTACTCCTTGGAAGGAAAGTTATGACCAACCTAGACAGCATATTAAAAAGCAGAGACATTACTTTGTCCACAAAGGTCCTCCTAGTCAAGGCTATGGTTTTTCCAGTGGTCATGTATAGATGTGAGAGTTGGACTGTGAAGAAAGCTGAGCACCGAAGAATCAATGCTTTTGAACTGTGGTGTTGAAGACTCTTGAGAGTCCCTTGGACTGCAAGGAGATCCAACCAGTCCGTCCTAAAGGAGATCAGTCCTGGGTGTTCATTGGAAGAAGTGATGTTGAAGTTGAAACTACAATACTTTGGCCACCTCATGCAAAGAGCTGACTCATTGGGAAAGATCCTGATGCTGGGAAAGATTGAGGGCAGGAGGAGAAGGTGACGACAGAGAATGAGATAGCTGGATGGCATCAGTGACTCAACAGACATGGGTTTGGGTGGACTCCAGGAGTTGGTGATGGACAGGGAGGCCTGGCATGCTGCGATTCATGGGGTCGCAAAGAGTCGGACACAACTGACTGACTGAACTGAACTGAACCCAGTACATGCTGAAGTTGCTGTTGTTTTGTTATTCCAAAATCAACACCACATCTGTTGGTGGCAGGCATAGTTGATTCGCTTTTGTTAGGGAAGGTTGCTTTCTAACTGTCCAAGTTGTTGTTTTTCTTTTTAATTCCTAAATATAAGAGGTCCTGTCTTATATTTTGAGCACAGTAAAGTAAAAGCAACCATTTCTGAAAACATCTTAGATTATTATGATAATAAGCATGTCATTTTCTATTTGTTTATTTAACTACAAAGATATTATAATTTGGCAAAATTTGGTTTCAGAGGAATGTTTGTCTTTGCAGAATTCACACTAGTTGCACAACAGTGACATTTAAAAGGCATTCCTGGATAAACGCATATGTTTGTACACAAGAAAAGTTGACTCATTCATAAATACTGAGATTTTCAATGCTCTGTTTGTAGATGGTGATAATGGTTTAGTTGCTAAGTTGTGTCCAACTTTTGTGACTCCATGGACTGCAGCCCGCCAAGCTCCTCTGTCCACAGGATTTCCCAGGCAAGAATATTAGAGTGGATTGCCATTTCTTTCTCCAGGGAATCTTCCTGACACAGGGATTGAACCTAGGTCCTCTGCATTGCATGCTGTCTCCTGCATTGCAGGTGGATTCATTACCAACAGTACTACCAGGGAAGCCCCAAGATAGTACAGAGTATTAGAAAGATCACTAGACTGACAGTCAAGAACCAGACACCCATCCAATCTGCCACTCTAAGAGCTTGGTCAAATCTATGAGATTGGTTTTAGGAGCTTGCTCAAATCCTCTTTTTCTTCACATATAAAATGGGGATTATAATGCCAATCCTCTTTACCTAACGGGTCTGTCAAAAAAAATGAAATAATATATGTGAAAGTGTTTTGAAAACTGCAAAATATGATAAACATTTAAAATAGCCTCATTATCATTTTGCTTAACTCAAAGAAGTTTCTCCTATGTACACATACGCTCATCAGCTGTCATCAACTGATTTATCTGGTGTGTACTTTTTGCAGATATATGAATCTATTCTAAATTCTTCCCCAAATTTACTGTTTTTAAAAGAAAAATAATATTGGGCAGTATTATTTTTAAAACTGCTTCAGCATTCATACACCTGTAACCCCTTTCAAGGTCCTGCTGCTGCTGCTAAGTCACTTCAGTTGTGTCCGACTCTGTGCGACCCCATAGACAGTAGTCCATCAGGCTGCCCTGTCCCTGGGATTCTCCAGGCAAGAACACTGGAGCGGGTTGCCATTTTCTTCTCCAATGCATGAAAGTGAAAAGTGAAAGTGAAGTTGTTCAGTCGTGCCCGACTCTTAGCAACCCCATGGACTGCAGCCTACCAAGCTCCTCCGTCCATCGGATTTTGCAGGCAAGAGTACTGGAGTGGGGTGCCATCATCTTCTCCATTCAAGGTCCTAGTAACATGCATTTAAAACTGATGTTAAACAAATAAAATAAGTAACAGATGCAATACTCCATTAAGGGGAAATTTCAGGAGTCTCTTTTCCTTTGCACTTGGGAAATCTCATTGCTAGCATCCAAGTGTACACAGGGAATTCAAGCCCAATAAGACTGGATTTCCCACACCTTCTCTCATCCTCTAGACCCTAGATCTGTACGGGCTGCAGTTCTCAAACTGGTCTCCTACCAGTTTGCATATTCCAATACAAGACATATAATATTAATGGTTTTTGTTGTCGTCGTTGTTTAGTTGTTAAGTTATGTCAGACTCTTCTGCAGCCCCATGCACCGTAGCCAGGCTCCTGTGTCCAGGGGATTACCAGAGTGCACTGCCATTTCCTTCTCCAAGGGCGCTTCTCAACCCAGGGACTGAACCCATGTCTCCTGAACTGGGAGGAGGAGTTTTTATCACTGAGCCACCAGGGAAGCTCATTAACAATTTTATGTTTATATTAAATATTGTTATACTTTAATTACTATTGCTGTTATTAGGGGATGCCCTATTCAATATCTCATGGAAACTAACATTTTTCTTAGCTTATATTCTGGTGGGAAATTTTCACAAAGGCCAAGTAGGGGATCCAAGAATACATGGTCTACAATATCTTTTGTTCCTTCAAAGTGGTCTTAGAATCAAGAGGGGAAATGGTTGCTTATTCAACTTACAAATAGTGTCACCTCTTCATTTCTAGAGCTTCGCTGCATTATCTATTTTATCCTATTTTTCTTAATAATTCAATTAAAAGTCCCCCCCCCCTCTCTCACACACACACACACACACACACACACACACACACACACACACACACACACAACCAATTACTGAGTCTAGCAACTCTGAAAACATCTAACAGAAATCCATGTTGGTCCCCAGTGTTTTTTATATTCTCTCGTCTTTCGATCTTTGGTTTGTTGTCTCATTAGCCTTGAGGAGATCTCTTTTAACAAAGTTACTGTTGCCAGGAAATATAAGAACAAGATGGAGAACAAAAGCTAAGAGCAGAATAGGTTCATCTCTCCCCCTCAGAATCCACACAGATATGTTCAAGTAAACATCCCTGAACACATAACCATCTATCACATTCACTCAGACCCATCCACATCCAAATGTAGGCTGTAAACACAACAGATGCCCCATCAAATTCGAGCAAATGCTGTTCTAAATATCATTGCCCTTTATCGAACTAGTATCCACTTCTGGGACTTCCCTGGCAGCTCAGTGGTTAAGACTTCAAGCTTTCACTGCAGGGGTCACAGGATTGATCCCTGGTTGGGGAACTAAGATTGCACATGCTGTGCAGCCAAAAATAAAACAGCATCCACTTCTGAACTAGGTAACAGGTATATTAAACCCAGGTCTCCTGGTTCCTGACTCCCTGCTCTTTTTACTAAACATGCAGTATTTCCTGACAGGAGTGTTCTAAAAACTAAGGCACATGCCTGTGACATTCAGGAAGGACTGTGAATTTTCCTTCACTACAAATATTTCTTGCCATTAGTTATGAAACCAATTTAAAGCTCTTTGGAAAATAAAGCTCATCATTATACCAAAGAAGAGAAACAGACCAAAAAAAAAAAGAAAAGAATGAAGGTGAGGGAGGGCTGGCTGGCTGAAGGTCTATCCTTTGCAGTCAGGTGAATGGAACACTCAAGAAACCCCTATGTGTTTAGGCTCTGAGGACACAGTCCTTCCTGAATGTCACAGGCAAAGTAAAATGAGGGTAGGCAGTACCTGACTTGCATGTGTGTGTCTATTCCTAGAAGGTGGTCCATCCTGGTGAGATTACAGTGAAAGGTCAATGAGTGCTATAATGGTATCACAATGGTATCAAAAACACCACATTTAGTAGAAGAATACCAGAGGACAAATGGGATCAACATACCATTTCCTAGATTATCTGGTTTACTCCTTCACTTTAACTATGAAGACACTAAAAGGGTAAGTAATTTGCCCAAGACCACAAACAAGGTCAGAGGAAGAGCTCAGACTAAAACCCAATTTTTATCTGTCCAGTGCTGAATGTTGAGCAAGTATGAGGCTGCTCCACGGAAAAGCCCAGCTAACCTCATTCTGTGATGTTGGGAGAATCTGGTAACAAGAGCTAAACATTCCTGACTAGAACTAGTCAGTGGTCATCAGTTGATTCTTAGATGCCTGTGGAACACCTAAAGCAACTTTATCCAAAGATCTACTGAAATGTTAAGGCCAGTGAATTCTTCCACACTTCACACCCTTGTCATATATCCAAAATTGTACTCTGTTTTGTACTCTCATCACCACATTGCTCAGGGATGCCTCTCTGTGCCCTAGCTCTCCTCTCCTTCTTCTCTTACCTCTCACTGTACCCTCTGGATCTTTTATTCCAAGATTAAGACCAACACTTGACACTACCAAGTGCCTGCTTCACAGACTATTCCCTGTAGCCTTGGGCCTTAACTGAAATCCAAGCACCCTGCTTCCCCACTGGGTACTACTATTAAGTCTACTATGCACTCCACATCAGGGCCAGGCATTGGATCATCAGATTCCTCACTCCCCATTCCACATCTAGAACACTGTCCTTCCATATTCTTGTAAACCATGGGTCCTTTATGGCTCATGTCCTCTGACTATATTTCCCTCTGCTTCCTCTTCATTTCTGTAATCTGCAAAGTTCTAGGTTGTTCATTACTTGCTGAAGATTTTAGTGCCTAACTCATAGCCTCTGTCCTCTCCAGGCCTTACCATTATCTAGAATAATTTCAAAGTCCCATGTAAGTGACTAGACCCACAATTTCTGTACCTGTCAACTCCAGTGAACTCTCTTTCCTTCACTCACTCACACAGTGAATTCCCTCAAAACCTTGTTATTGCTAAACTTCTCTGGCTAGAAAAACTAACATTGACCACAGTGGATTAAAGTGAAAGTGAAGTCGCTCAGTCATGTCCGACTCTTTGCAACCCCATAGACTGTAGCTTACCAGGCTCCTCCATCCATGGAATTTTCTAGTCAAGAGTCCTGGACTGGGTTACCATTTCCTTCTCCAGTGGATCTTCCTGACCCAGGGATCGAACCCAGGTCCCCTCATTGCAGGCAGACATTTTACCACCTGATCCCAGGTGGCTTAAGGGAGAAGCTTACTCTCCCTCCACTTTTCCCGCTTTCACTTATTCCTTGAACCACAGTAATCTACGCCCACCACTCTTTTGAAACTATTCTGTCTCAAGGTCATCATGCTTTCCTCCTTGTCAATCAAATAGACATCACCTAGTCTTTCTCAACTGGGTTTGATGCCATTTGTCATTCTCTTCTGGAAACTCTCTGCTCCCTTCGTTTCTGGGACATTTCACAACCATGGTCCTCCTCCCACCTCTGTTACCATCCTTTTACTGTCTCCTTCACAGGATTTCCTTTTAACCTGCTTTTTAAAATGCCTCCTCGACATCCTCTCATTAGGTGAACTCATCCACTCTCTCGTGGTTTGATCTACTGTGATGACTTCTACATTTTTACCCTCAAGCTTTACTTTGTTATAACTCACTAGGTATTCCACAGGGACCTCAAACTCAACTTGTACCAAACTTAAAACCTTTTCCCTTCACACCCTTCTTTATCCCACCTGCTTCTCCCCTTGAACTCCATCTCCCTCTTTATTAATGACACCACCACAAATATCCTATCTAGAAAACTAATCAACACCTTCAACTCTGCCTTAACCCAACCTTCACCCCTACATCTGCTCAATCATCAAACCCTGACAATCTTATCTACTATAATTTTTTATTTTTTTTATTGAAGGATAATTGCTTTACAGAATTTTGTTGTTTTCTGTCAAACCTCAACCTGAATCTGTCATAGGTATACATATATTCCCTCTCTTTAATTTCCCTTCCAGTTCCCTCCCCATCCCATGCCTTTAGGTTGATACAGAACACCTGTTTGACTTTCTTAGCCACACAGCAAATTCCCATTGGCTGTCTATTTTATATATGGTAATGTAAGTTTCCATGCCACTCTCTCCATACATCTCACCCTCTCCTCCCCTCTCCCCATGGCCACAAGTCTATTTTCTATGCCTGTTTCTCCACTGCTGCCCTGGAAGTAAATTCTTCAGTACCATTTTTCTAGATTCCGTATACATGTGTTAGAATACAATATTTATCTTTCTCTTTCTGACTCACTTCACTCTGTATAATAGATTCTAGGTTCATCCACCTCATTAGAACTGACTCAAAGGCATTCCTTTTTATTGCTGAGTAATATTCCATTGTTTATGTTCCACAACTTCTTTATCCTCTCATCTGTCAGTGGGTATTTAGGTTGCTTCCATATTCTAGCTATTGTAAATAGTGCTGCAATGAATAATGGGATACATGTGTCTTTTTCAATTTTCCTCAGGGTACATGCCAATGAGTGGGATTGCTGGGTCATATGGTGGTTTTATTCCTAGTTTTTTAAGGAATCTCCATACCATCTTCCATAGCGGCTGTATCAATTTACATTCCCACCAACAGTGCAAGATCGTTCCCTTTTCTCCACACCCTCTCCAGCACTTATTGTTTGTAGACTTTTTGATGATGACCATTCTGACCAGTGTGAGGTGGTATCTAATTGTCATTTTGATTTGCATTTCTCTAATAATGAGTGATGTTGAGCAGCTTTTCATGTTGTTTGTTAGCCATCTGTAGGTCTTCTTTGGAGAAATGTCTGTTTAGGTCTTTTTCCCACTTTTTGATTGGGTTGCTTGTTTTTCTGGTATTGAGTTGTATGAACTGCTTGTATATTTTGGAAATTAATCCTTTATCAGTTGTTTCACTTGCTATTATTTTCTTCCATTCTGAAGGCTGCCTTTTCACCTTGCTTATAGTTTCCTTTGCTGTGCAGAAGCTTTTAAGTTTAATCAAGTTGTACTCGTTTACTTTTGTTTTTATTTCCATTACTCTAGGAGGTGGGTCATAAAGGATCTTGCTTTGATTTATGTCATTGAGTGTTCTGCCTATGTTTTTCTCTAAGAGTTGTATAGTTTCTGGTCTTACAGTTAGGTCTTTAATCCATTTTGAGTTTATCTTTGTGTATGGTGTTAGGAAGTGTTCTAATTTCATTCTTTTACACGTAGCTATTCAGTTTTCTCAGCACCATCTATTGAAGAGGCTGTGTTTGCCCCATTGTATATTCTTGCCTCTTTTGTCAAATATAAGGTACCCATAGGTGCATGGGTTTACTTCTGGGTTTTCTTTTTCCATTGGTTTATGTTTCTGTTTTTGTGCCAGTACCATAGTGTCTTGATGACTGTAGCTTTGTAGTATAATCTGAAGTCAGGAAGGTGGATTCCTCCAGCTCCATTCTTCTTTCTCAAGACTGCTTTGGCTATTTGGGGTCTTTTGTATTTCCATATGAATTATGAAATTTTTTGTTCTAGTTCTGTGAAAAATGTCATTGGTAATTGGATAGGGATCACATTGAATCTGTAGATTATGTTTGGTAGTATAGTTATTTTCACAGTATTGATTCTTCCTACCCAGGAATATGGAATATCTTTCCATCTGTTTATGTCATCTTTGATTTCTTTCATTAGTGTCTTATAATTTTCTCTGTACAGTTCTTTTGTCTCCTTAGGTAAGTTTATTCCTAGATATTATTTTGCTGTAATGGTGAATGGGACTTATTCCTTAATTTCTCTTTCTGATTTTTCATTGTTACTATATAGAAATGCAAGTGACTTCTGTGTATTGATTTTGTATCCTGCAACTTTGTTAAATTCACTGATTCAGTTCAGTTCAGTTCAGTTCAGTTCAGTCACTCAGTTATGTCCGACTCTTTGCAACCCATGAACCACAGCACGCCAGGCGTCCCTGTCCATCACCAACTCCCAGAGTCTATCCAAACCCATGTCCATCAAGTTGGTGATGCCATCCAACCATCTCATCCTCTGTCATCCCCTTCTCCTCGTGCCCTCAATCTTTCCCAGCATCAGGGTCTTTTCCAACGAGTCAGCTCTTCACATGAGGTAGCCAAAGTATTGGAATTTTAGCTTCAACATCAGTCCCTCCAATTAACACCTAGGACTGATCTCCTTTAGGCTGGACTAGTTGGATCTCCTTGCAGTCCAAGGTTCTCTCAAGAGTCTTCTCCAACACCACAGTTCAAAAGCATCAGTTCTTCGGTGCTCAGCTTTCTTTTTAGTCCAACTCTCACATCCATACATGACCACAGGAAAGACCTAGCTTTGACTAGACAGATTTGTTGGCAAAGTAATAACTCTGCTTTTTAATATACTGTCTAAGTTGGTCATAACTTTCCTTCCAAGGAACAAGCATCTTTTAATTTCATGGCTGCAATCACCATCTGCAGTGATTTTGGAGCCCAGAAAAATAAAGTCAGCCACTGTTTCCACTGTTTCCCCATCTATTTGTCATGAAGTGATAGGACCAGATGCCATGATCTTAGTTTTCTGAATGTTGAGCTTTAAGCCAACTTTTTCACTCTCTTCTTTCACATTCATCAAGAAGCTCTTTAGTTCTTCTTTACTTACCAAGAGAAGACTCTACACATGGAGATCACCAGATGGTTGACACCGAAACCAGATTGATTATATTCTTTGCAGCCAAAGATGGAGAAGCTCTATACAGTCAGCAAAAACAAGACTGGGACCTGGCTGTGGCTCGGATCATTGCCAAATTCAGACTGAAATTGAAGAAAATGGGGAAAACCACTAGATCGCTCAGGTGTGACCCCTAAATCAAATCCCTTATGACTATACAGTGGAAGTGAGAAATAGATTTAAGGGACTAGATAGATCTGATAGACAGAGGGCCTTATAAATTATGGATGGAGGTCCATGACATTGTACAGGAGACAGGAGTCAAGACCATCCCCAAGAAAAAGAAATGCAAAAAAGCAAAATGGCTGCCTGAGGAGGCCTTACAAATAGCTGTGAAAAGAAGGGAAGTGAAAAGCAAAGGAGAAAAGGAAAGATATACCCATTTGAATGCAGAGTTCCAAAGAATAGCAAGGAGAGAAAAGAAAGTCTTTCTCAATGATCAATGCAAAGAAATAGAGGAAAACAATAGAACAGGAAACACTAGAGATCTCTTCAAGAAAATTAGAGATACCAAGGGAACATTTCATGCAAAGATTTGCTGGTTAGCTCTAGCAATTTTCTGACACTATCTTTTGGGTTTTCTATATACAGTATCATGTCATCTGCAAACAGTGAGAGCTAACTTCTTTTCTGATCTGGATTCCTTTTCTTTCTTTTTCTTCTCTGATTGTTGTAGCTAAGACTTCCAGAATTATGTTGAATAAATAGTGGGGACTTTGGCCAGACTCATCAAGAAAAAAAGAGAGAAGAATCAAATCAACAAAATTAGAAATGAAAAAGAGGTTACAACAGACAATGAAGAAATACAAAGACTATTATGAACAACTACATGGCAATAAAATGAACTACATGGCAATAAAATGGACAACCTGGAAGAAATGGACATATTCTTTAAAAAGTTCAGTCTTCCAAGACTGAACCAGAAAGATATAGAAATTATGAATAACCCAATTACAAGAACTGAAATTGAAGCTGTCATCAAAAATCTCCCCAAAAAACAAAAACTCAAGACCAGATGGCTTCACAGGAGAATTCTATCAAACATTTAGAGAAGAGCCAATGCCTTTCCTTCTAAAACTCTTTCAAAAAATTGCAGAGGAAGGAATACTTCCAAACTCATTCTATGAGTTTGGCCATAGTATCTGGCCACCATCACCCAGATACCAAAACCAGACAAAGACAACACACAAAAAGAAAACTACAGGCCAATATCACTGATGAGCATAGATGCAAAAATCCTCAACAAAATTTCAGCAAACAGAATTCAGCAACCCATCAAAGAGCTCAGACACCATGATCAAGTTGGATTTATTCCAGGGATGCAAGGATTCTTCAATATATGCAAATCAATCAATGTGATATATTAACATATTAACAATCTGAAAGAGAAAAACCATATTATAATCTCAATAGATACAGAAAAGCCTGACAAAATTCAGCACCCATTTATGATAAAAACTCTTTAAAAAATGGGCATATAAGGAACCTACCTCAACATAGTAAAGTCCATATATGATAAGCCTAAATAAACATTATTCTCACTGGTGAAAAACTGAAAGCATTCCCCCTAAGATCAGGAACAAGACAAGGGTGTCCTATGTTTCTTACTATATCACCAGTTCTTCATCCTTATTGCCATGCCTTGGTCTAAGTCCTCATCATATCTTACCCAGAATTCAACAACATCCTCCTAATTGGTTTTACTGCTTCTAAACTTGTCTCCATCAAATCTATCCTTAACACAACTAACAGAATAATCTGACTAAAATATAAACCTGACCTTGTCCCGCCCTATTTAAAACCACACTGTGGCTCCCTGGAAAACACCCTGATGCTGGGAAAACTGAAGGCAGGAGGAGAAGGAGATGACAGAATATCAGATGGTTGGATGGCATCACTGACTCAATGGACATGAGTTTGAGCAAGCTCTGGGAGTTGGTGATGGACAGGGAAGTCTGGCGTGCTACAGTCCATGGGGTCGCAAAGAGTTGGACATGACTAAGCAACTGATCTCAGGCTTCCTGAGGCTCAAAGAATAATTTTTAAGCTTCCTCACAGTCAGGTTCAGCCTTGTGAGATCCAGCTGCTGCTCACTCATGAGTAGAACAGTAGAGACCTAGTAGACACTGAAGAAATCAAGAGGAAATGGAAACAATATATGGAAGAAATATACAAAAAAAGATCTTAATGAACTGGATTGCTGTAATAGTGTAGTCAGTCACCCAGAGCCAGATATTCTGGAGTGTGAAGTCAAGTGGCCCTTAGGAAGCACTGCTGTTAACAAAGCTAGTGGGTGTGATGGAATTCCAGTAGAGCTATTCAAAACCCTAAAGGATGATGCCATCAAGGTGTTCCATTCAACATATCAGCATATCTAGAAGACCCAGCAGTGGACACAGGACTGCAAAAGATCAGTCCTCATCTCAATTCTGAAGAAGAGTTGTACTAAAAATGTTTTAAACATCAGACAATTGCACTCATCTCCAATGCTAATAAGGTCATGCTTAAAATCTTGCATGCTAGGCTTCAACATTATGTAAACCAAGAACTTCAGATGTCCAAGCTGGGTTTAGAAAAAGGAAGAGGAACCAAAGATAAAATTGCCAACATTTACTGGATCATAGAGAAATCAAGGTAATTCCAGAAAAACATCTACCTCCGTTTCATCAGCTATGCTAAAGCCTTTGACTGTGTGAATCATAACAAACTGTGGAAAGCTCTTAAAGAGATGGGAATACCAACCCATCTTACCTGTCTCCTGGGAAACCTATATGTGGGTCAAGAAGCAACACTTAGAACTCAGAATGGAACAACTGATTGTTTCAAGATTAAGGAGTATAACAAGGCTGTCTGCTGTCATCCTGTTTGTTTAACCTATATGCTGAGCACATAATGAGAAATGCCAGGCTGAATGAGTCACAAGCTGGAATCAACATAGGCAAGACAAACATCACAACTTCAGATATGCAGATGGTGCCATTCTAATGGCAGAAAGGGAATAACTAAAGAACCTCTTGATGAGGGTGAAAGAGGAGAATGAAGGAACTGACTTAAAACTGAATATTAAAAACAAAGATCATGGCATCAAGCCCCATTCAGTTCAGGTCAGTTCAGTCACTCAGTCATGTCTGACTCTTTGAGACCCCATGGACTGCAGCATGCCAGGCCTCCCTGTCCATCACCAACTCCCTGAGTTTACTAAAACTCACATCCATTGAGTCGGTGATACCATCCAACCATCTCATCCTCTGTCGTCCCCTTTTCCTCCTGCCTTCAAGTTTTTCAGCATCAGGGTCTTTTCAAATGAGTCAGTTCTTTACATCAGGTGGCCAAAGTATTTGAGTTTCAGTATCAGTCCTTCCAGTGAATATTCAGGACTGAATTTCCTTTAGGATGGACTGGTTGGATCTCCTTGCAGTCCAAGGGACTCTCAAGAGTCTTCTCCAGCACCACAGTTCAAAAGCATCAATTCTCTGGTGCTCAGCTTTCTTTATAGTCCAACTCTCACATCCATACATGACTACTGGAAAACCGATAGCCTTGACTAGTTGGACCTTTGTTGACAAAGTAATGTCTCTGCTTTTTAATATGCTGTCTAGGTTGGTCATAACTTTTCTTCCAAGGAGCAAGTATCTTTTAATTTCATGGCTGCAGTCACCATCTGCAGTGATTTTGGAATCCCAAAAAATAAAGTTTGTCACTGTTTCCACTGTTTACCCATCTATTTGCCATGATCTTAGTTTTCTGAATGTTGAGCTTGAAGCCAACTTTTTCACTCTCCTCTTTCACTTTCATCAAGAGGCTCTTTAGTTCTTCACTTTCTACCTTAAGGGTGGTGTTATCTGCTTATCTGAGGTTACTGATATTTCTCCCAGCAATCTTGATATGGAGAACAGTGTGGAGATTCCCTAAAAAACTGGAAACAGAACTGCCATATGATCCAGCAGTCCCACTGCTGAACATACACACTGAGGAACTGAAAGAGACACATGGGATTGCTGGGTCATATGGCAGTTCTATTTCCAGTTTTTTAAGGAATCTCCACACTGTTCTCCATAGTGGCTGTACTAGTTTTCATTCCCACCAACAGTGTAACAGAGTTCCCTTTTCTCCACATCCTCTCCAGCATTTGTTGTTTGTAGACTTTTTGATGGCAGCCATTCTGACCGGTGTGAGATGAGATTGCATTTCTCTGATAACGAGTGATGTTTAGGATCTTTTCATGTATTTATTAGCCATCTGTATGTCTTCTTTGGAGAAATTTCTGCTTAGTTCTTTGGCCCACTTTTTTATTGTGTTGGTTATTTTTCTGGGATTGAACTACATGAGCTGCTTGTATATTCTGGAGATTAATTTTTTGTTGTTTCATTTGCTATTATTTTCTCCCATTTTGAAGGCTGCTTTTTCACCTTGCATATAGCGTCCTTTGTTATGCAAAAGCTTTTAAGCTTAATTAGGTCCCATTTGTTTATTTTTGTTTTTCTTTCCATTACTCTGGGAGTGGGTCATAGAGGATCTTGCTGTGATTTATGTCAGACTGTCCTGCCTATGTTTTCCTCTAAGAGTTTAACAGTTTCTGGTCTTATATTTAGATCTTTAATCTATTTTGAATTTATTTTTGTGTATGGTGTTAGAAAGTGTTCTAGTTTTATTCTTTTACAGGTTGTTGACCAGTTTTCCCAGCACCACTTGTTAAAAATATTGTCTTTTCTCCATTGTATATTTTTGCCTCCTTTGTCAAAGAAAAAGTGTTCATAGGTATGTGGATTTATCTCTAGGCTTTCTATTTTGTTCTATTGATCTATAGTTCTATCTTTGTGCCAGTACCATACTGATGCTGGGAAAGATTGAAGGAAAAAGGAGAAGAGGGCGTCAGAAGATGAGATGGCTGGATGACATCACCGATGCAATGGACATGAACTTGGGCAAACTTTGAGAGATGGTGAGGGACAGGGAGGCCTGGTGCGCTGCGTCCATGGGGTCACAAAGAGTCTGATACAACAGGGAAACTGAACAACAACAGTACATATTTGAGGGAGAAGCACTTTAAAACTCTTGCTTCTGTCTCTCCACCAAAAAAACTCATCAATAAAAGACATTTTTCATTGGAAAAGGTGCCTTTAGGATCAACAATGATGGAATAACCCAGCTATGTTTCCAGGGAGAGAGGAGAGTGCTACACAAATAAAATAAGCTTTATCTTTATGCAAAACACCCACTGCTTTATTCACTAAAATGGATAACACACAACAGTATGCCTCCTGATCTTAACCTGGGGGTATAGGAAATAGTTTAAAACATGAGTATAATCGAATGACAGCCACTGTGCATTTGTCTTCTCAGCATGCTCTGCAACAAAATGGACAGAAAGTCCTAGATTGGTTGTTTCTGCCAGAAGTGCTCTGTCAAGGGCACTGATGCCACCTTTTGAATCAAGGGATGAGGCTAAAGCATTCCTATTCTACACAGATAGCATCAGGAAGAAGCAGCTCCGTGGTTTCAGGTGGCAAATGTCAGCAGCACAGCTGGTCATTTGATTTTCCTGATCCTCTCATTCAGGAATACAACATGTTTATTTTGAGTATTGAGAACAAGCTGTAGAGGTTCTTTGAGAAAACTGAAGGGCAAGTTTGAGGAAGATGTTCTTGCAGACTTACAGATTTATCATCTGATGAAACACTGACTACTTTTCATGTGAAAAATCACACTATCATTTCTGGACACAACTTCAATTTGAATCATCCAATTTCTTAAACTGACAGAGCTATCATATGCTCGCTGTCACTCCTGACAAAAATTATGAAGTATTTTCTATTTTAGTAAAAAAAGGAGAAAGAAAAAATCACTGGGTATGAAATTGATCATCTTGCTAAACTTAGGTATTAAATTGCAAATAATAGCTTTCACTTGTATAAGGGAAGCATTTACTATTAATTTTTCAAGTTTCTCTGCCAACTTAATAGACATTTATTACCAATCTGCTGATAAACATGGGATTTTTTAATTGTTGCTCTTTTTTCTTTTTTTTTATTTGAAAGGGATTTCTTTTTTTTAATTGAAATATAGTCAATGTACAATATTATATGTTACAGGTGTATAAAGTAGTGATTCACAATTTTTAAAGATTATACTGTGATAGTTATTATAAAATATTGTTTATATTCCCTGTGTTATACAATATACCCCCATAGCATATCTATTTTCTACAGAACAGTTTGTAGTTTTTAATCCCCTACTCTGCCTTGCCCTTCCTACCTTTGCTCTCCCCACTGGCAACCTCTAGTTTGTTCCTTAAATCTGTAAGCCTATTTCTCTTTTGTTATGTACCTGTTGGTCATCTGAATGTCCTCTTTAGAAAATGTCTCTTCAGGTCTTCTGATCATTTTTTAATGGTCAAGGGGACTTATATGCTAGGTAGAAAGCAGAAAATGCCTAGGCTAAAGACAAAGGCATGTCCCAGCTTGACCTGTCCCTTATCACCATAAAAAAAAAGATATTTCCAGAGTTCCATCCAGTAAACTTCCACTTACTAACTGGCCAGATGCACCCCTATCTGCAAAGGAATCTGGAAGGTACTTCTATCCAGGCACTCTGTTACCCTAAACAAAATCAGAATCTTTTAAGAAAGGAATAAATAATAGGAGAACAGACACTGAATGGGGAACAAGCTGTGACAGCCACATGTTCTTTAGAACACTGGGTTTTGCAGGTTTAACAGGTTAAAAGTCATTGACTCAGACCTTTACTAACTACAGAGGTTTTTTTCCCCTAAGGAATAGTTCTTGATCATTTTCTATCAAACTTACCGGGCATGACTGATTTATGTTACCCTGCTCCCTGAAAAAGATTGATCAGACTCTAAAAACATCATGTAAGTAAACAAGATTCACTGGCTCATCAGCACTACCTGAGGGAACTAAGCCAAACTCTCTAGCTTTGCTTTGCTTGTTGAATGTTTATTCTTGCTGATTCCACCTTCAGATGTATCTGTGCCCCCCTACAAAGCCAGAATGGTCTCCAAAGTAAGTCAGGTAAAGAAGGAGGAATGTGAAATACAAAAGAAAGCTTCCCCCACCTTCGTGCTCCAGGCAGCCTCTCTTGCCCATTTTCCTGTCAGTCTTCAAAGTAAATTAGAGACAACACTTCCAGTTCATTCACTATAGCACAACTATCAGCAGACTTGGTAATTATAACATACTTGCCCTCCTAAGCACTGAAGACAGTCCCCTGGCCCATATAATCAGCCAAGCACTGTTCCTCCCTTCCAGAAAGCCAGTGCTCAGTGATGCAGAACAAGACACAGAGAGAAAGACACAATTTGTCCAAATCTTAGACTAAATCTATAATTCAACATAATGTCCCTGCTTTCACAGGGGAATGCTAAATAATGTGTCTTTAGAAATGGGAATCTTGGATTTGTCTGCCAAGAACTGTGAGACTCAGCAGAGAACTCGTCAGGAACACTTCCCTCTTGCTGGGAAGCAGCCCAGGGAAGGAAAGAACACTCACCTAGAAGAGGTGAGACCTGGGGCCTGCTGCACCCCTGCACACTCAGATAAGTCGCCTCCTCTCCCCCAACCTTTTCACATCTATAAAATGATGGCATTGGACACAACTAAAGATATCTGTGCTATTTCGCCTCAGCAGCCAGCCAAAGGGTCAGAGGCATCAAAGTGTGGGACTGAATGGTTTTTAAAATGTTACTGATTTGAAAGAAGCAACACTTGGTACACAAATACTAGAATATCAGAGAACAGGTAAAGGGCACAGAATGTATTTATTCACACTGATTTCCTTTTTGTCAACCATCATGCAAATGTGCATAATGTGATAATAGCAGAATTAAATTTCAGCAGCTAAAAACAAAATAATTGATTATGTTCCCTTCAGCTGTAATGGTTAATTGACCTGGGCCTGTTAGCATCAGTGTGTCACATAATAGTGATCTTTGGGAAGGGGACTTCTCCCTGCTGGCCTAACAAATGGTGTGGGTATCCTAATTTGCACAGAAAAATAAGGCTCCAACCCTTTCCCAGGCTTACCTGCAGGGACAGGTAGGCAGCTTTTGTTCCAATGGGATTCAGGTTGGACCCTCAGGGAAACTCTGAGGCTATTTCCTAATAGTCTCTGAGTCTAAACCAGTGGTTGTCAAATTTTAGTGTACCCATGAATCACCCGAGAAAACTTATTAAAAATGCAAATTTCTAAACCCCACTCTAGAGACACTGGTTCAGTAGATTTGGGGCATATCACCACAGGAATGGGTATTTTAGAGATGTACCAGAAAGCAACTGTGATACAGGTAATCCAAAACCCATAGGTAAAGACACACACTCTACATGGGTACTCAGTCAAGTCCAACTCTGCGACCTCATGCACTGTATCCCACCAGGCTCCTCTGTCCATGGGATTTCCCAGTTAAGAATACTGGAATGGGTTGCCATTTCCTCCTCCAGGGGATATTCCTGACCCAGGGATCGAACCCTCATCTCCTGAGTCTCTTGCTTTCCAGGCAGATTCTTTTACTGCTGAGTCATCCAGGAAGACACATTGGTCATTCCAAAATAGTTGAAAGGGGCCCTTGTACTAGAAAAGGGCCTGGGTTTCCTTTGTTTGGCTAAAAATCTCATAGCCAAGCATTAAATTCCAAGCCAGCATGAAGAACCTTGCTGCTAAAGAAGATGGAGATGGCCTGGGCATGAATGAGCAATGCATATTCCAGATGAACAGACATGAATGGTCTACAATTTACATTCGCTGGAATGATGACATTGAGTAAGGCAGCAGGGCTTCCCTGATGGCTCAGAGGTTAAAGCATCTGCCTTCGATGCAGGAGACCTGGGTCTGATTCCTGGGTTGGGAAGATCTCCTGGAGAAGGAAATGGCAATCCACTCCAGTATTCTTGCCTGGAGAATCCTATGGACAGAGCAACCTAGTAGGTTATAGTCCATGGGGTAGCAAAGAGTCAGACATGACTGAGCGACTTCACCTCAGCTCATCATTAGACACTATGTATGAATGAATCATTCATTTGACAGGTGAAAAGCAGCATGGGCAGAGGTCCTGGAGAGCCCTGCAACCCAAGCAGGACTTAGAAAGCATCAGACAGTTAATTTCCAACAAAGTTTGTTGCTGGAAATTAACTGTTTCTGCTTTTGCTTATCTAAAGCTTTTGAGTTTCCTAACAACCTACCTTCCTAGACAAAAATTTCACTTGATTTGAGGTTCTTCACCAATAATCCTAACTTCTCTTCCAAAGGAGCATGTATTGTTATCCTTCTCCCTGAGCTCTGCCAGCAGCTTCTCCAATGCCATTCTTATCCTTCTTGAAGATGTAGACCTTTGCAATTCTTTGATAAGATTTCAGTTGCCAGAATCTTGTCCACTTTATAAGCTTCCAGCTCATTAACTTTTAATGAGGAAGACTAATGGATTTCAATTCAGTCACCTCCTCTGGATTAGTTAGGGAACTAAAACTCCAAGCAAGACCCTTATCTTCTCTGCCGTTGTAGTTCCCACCCCTTGTGGCAACTGCTAATGCTCCTGGTGTTGCAAGGTTTGGGGCCCCTGCCACTTCAAGGTAGGGACAATTCAGAGAGCAATGCTACCTTCCCCCTCACAATCCCTGCTTTGAGCCCAAGAAAAATTAAATGAGCCCATTCTATTTTCCTCACTGAATAAAGTGTTATAGGGCCTTGACTCAACCTGTCCCCAAATATGAGAATGCTAGCATCTCAAAAACTTGAAATTGGAAATTTCTGAAACCTCTTGCTGGGATATAAATGCCAGAAAGGCAGTGACTTCAGTTTGTTCATTCTTAAACCCCCAGTACCTAGAGCAGTGCACAACATACAGCAGGTGGACAAATAACACTAGGAAGGGCCACACTCACATCGCCACAGACCTTCCATTGCTGAACCTAAGGCACATCCCCTCAGTCCTGTATTTACGGTGGCAAACAGGAACCTGCTCCCAGCTCAAAAGAGCTGAACGTACATATCTCTTCCCAGCTCCACTTCAGTGAGGTCACATCGGTAGCTTGAAATTCGTGGTGGGAATATCTACACCATCAAAATTGGCAAACACATCAAATCAAGGCTTTTTTCCAAGAGAGAGCTAGTTGTTTAACATTTACCAACATATCACTGCCCTTAAGACCTACAACATCTCTTTTCAGTGAATACAAAGGCTGGAAAAAATGAAGTTAGAAGACAAAGCAGTATCATGTAAAAGAATTTCTATTTACTTTTTAAAAGAATCAATTCACCCCAGTCCATGATTCAGTTCCCTGCACAACTCTATACAAGAAACTGCAATGAAATCTGAATGGGCCCCACTGTGAGGATGTTTCCCATCTGCAGAAGGTTACAGTTAATAAGAGGTAACTGAGACAAAAACCTGATAACAAGGATGAAGGAGAGTCTGAGGAGATGAGCCTCAGACCCGGGCCACTGAAAGCCTAGGGAGCCGCCAAATGTAAAGCTCTTCTGAGCTGGGCAGTATGGAATCATAGACAATTATTTTAACTATAAATTACACTTTCTATTGTATTTTCAAACATGTTCACAGCATTTACTATGTGACAAGCAATAGTCAATTTGCTTAGCAAATGTTTACTCATTATTTTAGCTGCAAGTACCATACAAGTGTCCAGTATTACCCAAACTAAAGAAATCTTTTGACTTTTACCCTTTGGCTCGTGAAAAAGCAGAAACACAAATCTGCTCATCACCCACTTAATGACACTGGACTTGGTGAGAAAACTGAAACTGAGGTCCACCTGACTATGGATGAGCTGGACTTGACTGGATCTGCTTAGGGGCCACAGGCTAAATGCAGCACCATGGTATATGTCTTCTGTGGAGTTCAGTGGAAAAGGACAGAAGCCAAGGAGAAGGAAGCAGTCAGTGTTGCAGAGGCCTTCTCCTTTCTGAAAAGGTAGAAGACTAGATTAGGAAGCCTCTTGAATCTTTTCCAGCTATGTAACAATGATGAGAATAAAGACAAAACAAACAATAAAGCTGGTCCTATTTGCCTGTTCAGATATTACACCCCAATATGAAATCATCTCTCAGACTCAGAACAGTATTGACAATAAATAACAAAAATCTCACAATGGAGTATTACTCAGCCCTCAAAAAGAATAAGTTTGACGCAGTTCTAATGAGATGGATGAAACTGGAGCCGATTATACAGAGTGAAGTAAGCCAGAAAGAAAAACACCAATACAGTATACTGACACATATATATGGAATTTAGAAGACAGTAATGATGACCTCGAAAGTGAGACAATATAAGAGACACAGAGGTATAGAACGGACTTTTGGCTTCAGAGGGAGAAGGAGAG